>JTDE01000141.1:227525-248217 GCA_014338405.1 Paragonimus skrjabini miyazakii
CTGGCTGTAAAATTTGGAATATTTTCTATGAGTCATGGAGAGAAACTGACACACAACCGAGCTTCAAGATGTTATTTTGACCGAATATTCTTGCAGTACCTTCGATCGTAGAATGTTGCTTAGAAAGGACGCTTACAATTGACAGTTTCCTGTGCACAAACCGTGACTACTGTCTGCATTGTCCCCAGAATAGAAAGCATTGGACAGCCGTTCTCCGTGAGAACTTTCCTCAGAAAGTCCAGTTCACTCGGCAAAGTTTCAGTGGTGCCTATCTTTAACGCCCTTCTCGTCAAACATTGCATGAGGTTTCGCTTTAAATTTAGCGTAACAAAACTATCAAAGTCTATGGATTGCTTATTTCACTTCTGTATCCCGTACACTTTCCAGTGGGGTAAACCATCCTTTCTTCTTACTATGTCAACTTCCGGAAAAGGTATTCGGCCGTCATTGCTTGACTCTCTTGCGAACTTGATGTCGTTAGGGTTCAAGCCAAAAGTGAACTTAACACTGTTTGTGCTGTAAATCCCACTGACTGTGCAAGAATATCGTCTACGTAGTGTTTATACGATGTGAATTCTTCAATGGCTATACTCCCTTGGTTGGTCTCTAGTTTGCTCATTTGTATGTCAGCAAATAGGGGACTCAGAAGTGGGCCGACTGTCACTCCATCTCTCTGTCGATTGAATACATTGGCAAGTTGTCAGTGGACGGAATTAGCATTTCTCTGAATTCCGTTTGTGGCATGTTCATATACCTAATGTTACTTATTTTGTACGTCCGTAAACAGCTGAGTTGTAACGATGAACTGAAGCCTGTCCCGGAAACTGCGCCTGACTAGATCTAGCCCAATATGTTTGAGTAAACCAGCCAGCCATTCAGGCAGGTTATAGAAGACCACGTTGTACGTGTTCGAAATAAATCTCAGAGGTGAGTTCTGGCTGTGCACTTTGAGCAGAGCGCACAACCTAGAGATTGGGAGCTAGATAGGCTCGGAAATGGTTGACTCTAGAATACTTTTCTGTCTTTCCTTGGAGTACGTCTTCGATTATCGCCTTCTCTGTTGATAGTAACTCGTCTTCATGTGATCTTACCTTAGCAAATTTCAAGCCATCAGTCAACATGCGACTAACATTCGTAACATAACTGGAGTTAAGAGACAGTAACTGTCTCATTACTTACAAGTGAGAGTCGTTGAGCGTTCACATATGATAATTCGGTCGCGCTTAATGTGAGGTCAATGGCGCAGTGATAAACATGGTTACCTCATGAATAGCGTGGTCGAAGTTGTATTCCCGGCAGTTGCGATGATATGCACTACTGACGAGCTATAATGAGAGTGAAACTCGAATCTAGTGCTCCTTTTCGAAAGGGGCCTATTGGAATGTCTATGGGAATGCGATAGCTTTGATCAACTGTGGGTGATGTTCAATCTATAATCTTATTGAATTAGACGGTATCTATACTGTTACGCATTACTTACTGAGTCCTGTTATGAAGTGCATTTTAATCAAAACATAAAAACAAATTTTTGAGGTTCTTTGACTTTGTGGAAAAAGTTCATCTTTAGCAGTGGAAACTGAGTTGCAATTGCGTTAATTTCCCCGGATGCAACACAACCGCATTAGCATACACAATTGTTCTTCCATATGAAAAAGTTACATCCATTCTTTTAAGCACTAGATGTGAAGAAATTGCACAAATTGCATAAGGCTCGTCTTTTCATTTACACGATTGTAAGTTCAGGGAAGAGGATCACATCGTTAAGTTTCTGTGCTTTCTATTAATCAGACAAATATTCCTCGTGGATACCTGGATATTTTTGGTTTTGCTCAGAATGTAAAGCTGTAATCAGTGAACGTCAACGGTTAACCTTTTTACTGTCCCAGTAGAATATTCAGTTTCGGTGGTAAGTGTTGAAACGGAGACTCAGCTGTCTTAATCAGATAGAGGAGCGCCAAGAATTTTGCCTTCAAAAAATAACTGTATGTACTAAATGTGGAAAAGAATGAGGCCGACTGTTACTTAGTAGTCTGCGACTGTCTGGCGTAAGACAGCATCACTATACTGTACAGTAATACCCTTCGTTTTACGGTCCACTTTATGTAAACGTTTTACGTCGTTGGTGTAAAATTTTGGCTGAGAGTTGATTAGTTGTGCTGTTAAACGCAAGCCAACTAAACAATCATATGACTTGTTCGCAATTTGTCAATCTTCTGGTCAGAAAAACTTCACAAAGGAGCTATTTCGTCTTTTTCAATCGTTTCACTTCATTACGTTGACACCTCTGTCGTTCGTTACGTAGTAGTACAGCTATGACCGGGGGCAAGCCTAAATGTAAAGATCCAAGTGTGACTACTATTTCCGTTCATCAACAACATTGGTTAAACAGTTCACATAGCTGGGTGCTTAGTTTGGAACAAGACTCAATCAGTAATCAATTACAATTGTCACTAAGGGGACAACGGATGATTGTAACCTACAAGTAACATTGTAAATTGCTGGTTGACTGTTGACAGCATTCTCATCCGGTGTGTTAATGCGTTTATTATACCATAGATTGTACCCTGTAAAATACCTTGTATTGCTTATTATCACAGTGCTGCAGATCAATTCAAATTAACATAGCACTTTCTAGTCGATTGTGGTCAGTAGATATCATACTGATTCCAACTAGTGTTGTTGCTAATCTGTGAACTAAGCAACATATACTGCCTGTTCATTTGTCTGTATATGATAGACGGCCCGAAAGGTTGTATATTAAAAACTTTGTAAACTCATCGTAAAGTACTGTGACATAGTTGATATTTAGAACGACACATTGAATTCGCACACAGATAGGGGTAGTACTTACCAATTATTTCATAGTGCTTCGATGGCCTGCTTAACAAACTTGCGAATCAATTTCCACCAAAAAGGTTTGTATCATATATATAAGTATATTTATCGACCACAATCGACGAAATCAACTAGGTCAAAGATACAAACTTGCATTATCTTTCGCGTGCATGGTGATCGTCCACGGTTTGACTTAAATGACTTGCACTCACAGAAAGATCGACAGGCTATGTAAAAGAACTGCAACCTTGATTACGTATTAAGGTCACGTATTGTCAACCCATGTATATGTGAACAGGACTGGTGAAATTATTTTCTGACCAATGCGTTTTATCACGTTCTGCATAACTTTGTTGCCTCAATTTTGTCACTAGACAACTAGGCATCTACGTTGGATTTTAAATTTTACTAGTAATCATAATCACCCAGTTTCGAAATCAGTGAACTTACTGTTATTTGGTAAGTTGAAAGCTGAGGTGACGATCAGTTTACTTACTTAAAGAAATTTGTTAATTTATCTGCCCACAAACATACATTTATTTACTTTACATTTCCGATGCGAACGCTTGAGAACTTACTAACAAAAACATTTATCCTCAAATTAGTCTACCGAGTTGCGCTTTGTATAGTTCCGGAAATGACCGCCGTTTCTATGGCCATTGGTATATTCAGTTAGTGAGCATGTAATCAGTTCATTCCAACTTCAACCGTCCAACTTGGACTTCAATCTGGATAAACAAATCAGTGAAAAAAAACTGAAATGAGATTCATTCATCTTATTTAAGTTTATCAATTTTTTGGACACTGAACCGATTCTTCCAGTTGAGTTCGTTGCAAAATCAAGGTGGATAGCCACTGCTACTTCGAACGATAGCCAGAAAAACTCCGTTCATTTTGATTTTATCCCTGAATCTGTTTTATCCTAATTTTGGATGTATTTGTTTGTCAGAAAGAGCTTTGATTCATGATCATTTTTAGCAATATAACTTGTAGAGCAATGTTGAAGTAAAATCTGTAGATATTCGTGAATTTTGATCAAGAAATAATTCACGAAACAATTAAGCTTCCGTTCAAAGAACGCAGTAGTACAGCATTCTTCCTAGTAGATTACTTCTTGAAGGTTACATCCGAAAAGACCTCGATCCCGTAAGACTTCCTCGGGGATTTTCGTACGTTGGAAAAACCACTCTCAGATACGCTCGCGAACCACAGCTATGGCTCTAATCTGGTTCGGTTCTTAAAATTCAGAGTCAACGATGTTCATCAGCACATCACCCTCTACAAGACTGTCCAAACAGAGTGGACTGATATTGACCTATGGAATGGCGCTGTTATTGAAAGTAGTCCGCAAACTATATTTTAGCTCTTGAAGCAGAGAATGATATCTCGCAATAATGTATGAACAGGAATTAGGCCAGGCTCGCATGGAAATGTACAAAAGAATGGACGGTTACATTGGGGGTAGTATATATGTAGTTGTTATAAAACATCCCGTTTTTAGCAATGGTGTCACATTCATCACGGTAAAGAATACAATCGTTTCCGCGTGAATTCTTTTTGGTAGACCTAGCTAAGTACATTCTAATGTTTAAGTGACAACTTAGCAAGGGTAATTTCTGCATTTTTAAAATGTCGGAGATCTTAACAATATGACCAGCGTGTTACTCGTAGGTATAACTGGGCTCATTCGGTAAAATGGTATCTTGTAAATAAACAGTAAGAACAAAATCGAACTTGGATTGAAAGTGCCGTAGTTGAACACATGGCGTAAGTTAAGACCATTAGATTCATCCAGTTGCATTTCTCGTGTGAAGCACTGCACACTTATTATAGGGTGGGACCTATCTCTCTCCGCTAAGCTAAGAATATAATCAATTTCATTCTGAATACATCAGTTTCATCGAAAACCAGCCTCTTTCATCGTAGTCAGGTTTTGCCAAGAAAATGGGTGCGGAATATGCAATGCAAGCAGAATGCAACAAATTAACAGTTGGAAAAAGGCCATAAATGTGACCAGTTGATCAATCGAACCAGTATTTTGGCTAAAAGTAATTCTCGTGGCAAGTTTACAGGCATTGCACTTCCGGGCAGCACACTTTCTTAACGTTTGTTTGCACTCACCACTTTGAAATGAGAATTGTTAGCAATTTCATACCTTCGATGAAAACGAGGATATTTCAAAATCCGATGCATCGAATTTCAGGCGGTGGCATTGTTTCTCACAGTCACTCAATACAGTTTTACTTCGTAAAACGGATTTCCCTTAATTTCCAGCGTCAGGTATATTTAACAGATATTCCCAGAATTGGCATGACTTTTCTAAAACAAACATTCCTGAAGCTATTAAACTCAGTCACTTAACAAGGGGTGTCCGTGAAACTTTACGGTTGCTTTCGATAGTTAGATTACTTGAATCGGCGGTCCACTTATGCTTTATTTTCTATACAGCATATTACCATAACATTAACATACAGTCTCTGATCCGAACAAATACGCCCCAGTTTATTTTCATTAGGTGTAAGGAGACAGAGTTATTCGCAGGTGCATTTCTGCCTATAGTAACGTTTTGTATAAAAGAAAATTGCTTGGATTTGCCTTCTCGTTTCTGTAGTGTTAACCCAGTATGTCGTAAGTAGCACTGCAGGTGTTATTTGCAACACCGGCATTGTAACATTCATAAGTTCACGTTAATAGAAAAAGCTCTGGCGCCTTGCAGACGTCGTCTTCTACAGTTCCATTTATACAGCTATCCCACTGATAAGTCCAATTTATCAAGCACATTCTGAATAAAACATGCAGTTAATATTGCCAAAGAAGTCCTGGTGAGCCAAGTAGAATCACTAAATAGTCTTATGCAATATTTTCGACAGGTGCTCATGGGGGAATATACTTTCTTATCAAACAATGACAGGTTGTATCAAGTTATTGGATCGTCACCTTGGTTACGCGCTCAGTCGCTTGACCCAAGCCGAGAAAACCAGAAGAGGCGCAGCTGCAATGTTTACTGGACGAGCGACATGAACTAAGGCCGCACAAGCTCTAGATTTATAGGACTAAACGATTACCATAGAGGGCCGACAGACACAGAGCGAGTCACATGAAACAGTCATATATGACAGTCAGGGTGTCAGCGCAAATGACGTTAAAGGGTGCATCAGAAGACAACGCGAGATAAAACACACTTCAAATAGCGCACAGACGTTCGACCACACACCCGTAATCTGACTAGCTGAATGGGATCATACCATCCGAGCTGGGCCGGCCAATCGACGTGGCGTGACGCTTCCAGGCTGTCTCGTTAAGTGATCCGCCTTCTAACACCTCCTCTTTGAGCTAGTTAGTCGTACTTACGTGCGTGAGGATTCACTTGGAGTGGTATCACAGCGGTTCTTGTGCGGCTTGATCGTCGAGGTGTTGGCAGCGTTTGGTGACTTCTCTTGAACATCAGTGTTCTGCGTCTCTGGCGTGTCTCTTGACCTTTGGCGTTGTCCAGTAGCTCTTCCGGCTGCAGACCTCGACTCTGTGAATGAGCTGTTTTTCTTGCAAATGATCTGATCTGTTTGGCATGTCTTGTCCAATTGTGTGGGCCAACTTGAACTTCATAGAGCACTGTACCCCGACGTCTTAGAATTCTCTCGGGTGTCCATGCAATCTCTATCCCCCGGTAGTCTCTGACCAATCTCGAAGGAACGTGAGTGAGCTTCATGTCTTCTATTAAACTGTTGTTCCATCGAAAGATTCCTGTTAGCTATCGGTGACCTGTAAGAGTATAGTAGATCGTTTGTTGTTTAGAATCTGCGTCCTATCAGAGCTTCAGCTGGAGATTTCCATTCCGGAACCTGTCGACACGGAGTCCTTCGGTAATTGAGATAAGACGTTTGAAGGATGTTGGTCGTATACACGTTTATCATGAAAAGGTTTTCGGCTTACTGCCTGTATTGCCAGCTACTACACTTTTTACGTGAACGGTGTTATTTTGTTCCGCAGTAATTACATACAGTACACTTCCTCAAATCGCAAGTGGCCTAAACGTGTATCCTCCGTACTTACTAGAGTAGGACGTATCACGTTTCATGCGGAATAGTGAAAACCATGTTTCACTCAAAATAAGTTAATTTGACACCATTTGCATATCTGGGTTCCTCCAAGCTGACCGTTATGTTGATCGCTGATTTTGAAGACCTCCTAGTGAAAATACAAGGATATTCGTTTATTGTTAAATGGTATTCTTGACATACCTCCATGTCATTAGATTCTGTTAAAACATCTGCGTGCTTGTAATCTGCTCGCAACCTAAGCTTCCATCATTAAACGTTATCCTTTCTTCTCTAAATGTAACCCATTGAGGATAAGTTACATCTATCCAGTTTTATTTTACCCGTTTTATTGGAGTAAGCTGACGTATAGAACTTCAGTTATTTCGAATCTTCCTGTGAATTTACACGGCAAAAGTATAGCGTCTTCCACAGTGTTCTCCCGACTTATCAACTGTATACTGCCTGTGGTTTATCTTATTTCAGGCGGAAAACTATTTGCTTGTTCCCTTTTTCGCGATAGTTTGTCTAATACTTAAATTTTCATCACTAAGATGAATAGATTAATTTTATTTGAGAATGTGACAGTTAAGGACACGGTCAACAATCACACCTAGTTTTCTGCTTTGCTGCCTCGAAAATCAGCATTCTCTATTCGCGTCTGAATTGCTTTGAAATGATACAGTTAATCACATGAATTTATCAGTACGCTTCTTTAGATAATTGAACTCGCTTGAGTGCATTCCAATAGTTCATTGACTACGGTCCACCGCATAACCAGTTTGCACTGGTTGCAACTGGGACAACCGGAAGTGAAGAGAACAAGTCACTCATCACAAGTGCCTTGAATCACATGTCTAGTGATTTCATTCACTCACATCATCCTTTCGTAGAGGGACGACTGTGGTTTTGAACTGTGAGTTTGCAATGTATATCTTGTTTCTCGAAACTGAATGTATACATTTGCTGGCTGAACATTTAGATGAGTGAATCGTGCCACTTTTCCCTAGAATTTTATTTGTTTGACGCGACCACGTGGCTTAATATTCACTGATAAGAGGAAGATTCGCTTTTTAGAGAAAAACGGCAGTTCAGGTTTTCTAGTCAAAAACATAATTAGATATGTCCAGCTTGCACGCGCTCCAGGCTGTAAGTTGATAACAAATTCAAGTAAAATAGCGGCCTGTTTGTCTGTGATATTTG
Source organism: Paragonimus skrjabini miyazakii (assembly GCA_014338405.1). NCBI lineage: Eukaryota > Metazoa > Platyhelminthes > Trematoda > Plagiorchiida > Troglotrematidae > Paragonimus > Paragonimus skrjabini miyazakii. Next base: position 235,598 of record JTDE01000141.1, read on the forward strand.
ATTCAATACACTGTACATGGACTCGGCGGAAGAGAGCGTTGAAGTTGAGCACCGGACGGATGGACGACTGCTGAATGTTCCACGTTTCGGCACCCCAACCAGGCTACGTACCTCAACGATGCGCATACTTCTGTTTGCAGATGACGGCGTGCTGTTTGCACAAAGCAAGGACAAACTACTGCGACTAGCCACGGCCTTCGCGACCGCGGCACACAGTTGGATTGGACATTGACACAGGTAAAACATTTTCTTTCTTTCAACGTCCTCCGGGCGGAGATACCATTTCAGCATACGCACATCAGATTCGAACCAATGAAGATGTTGTCGACAAATGCGCAGATTTCTGCTGCATGGATTGTAATTTGTCCATCGATCTGTCCGTAGACCGCGAGTTAAGAGCTGGTGTGGCAAAGGTTGGTGCTGCTTTCAGACGTCTTGCGAGACGTGTCCGGAAGAACCAAGGCCTGAAACGAAAACTAAGCTCTTTGTCTACCGCTCAATGCTGCCGTCTATACTGATGTACACCAGTGAACCTTCGACACAGTATCAACGGAACGTGCGCTATGTGGACCATGTCCATTCGCAGTGTCTAAGGCGCGTTTTGGGTATTCGGTGGTCGGACATGATTCCGAACACTGAGGTTTTGCGGCGAGCGGACATGAACGGGATAAAAGACCTGCTGATGTCGAATCTTCTTCGTTGGCTGGGTAACGTCAGTTGGATGGACGATGACCTTATTCCAAGGTAGCTACTGTATGAACAACTAAAATCATGCAAGCTAAATCTTGGTAGTCAAAAGCGGAGATGCCAGGATGTTATACAGGTAGGTCCTTCACGTTGTAACATTGAATTTAGTTGTTGGAGAGACTTGGCATTGAACCGGACAGTCTGGAGAAATAGGATGCGAACGGGCGTCCGAAGGTTCGATGAAACACTACTGCGCAGCCATAAACTTAAGCGCGTGGTACGCATGGGAATCATCGCTGTCGTAGGTCGTGGTGACTTGACTATGTGGCGTTGCGATGTTTGCGGCTGCGAATGCGCTGGCTGTTTGGGATTAGTAGGTCATCGGCGTACTCGTAATGCACCGTCAGTCAAGAGACAACGAGTACGTTAGGGTGAAATAGGTGATATCAGTTATGTCTATATTTTTCTTGTTCACATCAACCAATAACTAGCGTCATTTGAAACTTACCCGCTCCCATTTCCACAAACCTGGTTGTCTATGGGCTTCTACCTTTCCTTTTCTTTAGCACTGTTGGTGTACTTTGCGATGATTTTTTTGTTTCCTTCCAGTCTAAACCTACATTTTGATCCTACTTCATATCTTCTCTAGAGTGGGCTAACAAATACTCCTACACTGAATCAATTCTTAAACTATACTTCCGATGTTTTGATATCTCTCCCTGTTTACGACTCAAGAGATAGAAGTTTCGGTATCGGTCGAGTCTACGAGTTGGTTAACTAAAACCAGCCGTCTGGACACAAAGGTTTCACTCACACTCCCACTGGTTTTATTTCTTTACACCGGATACGTAGGGTGTGAGTGAAACCGCAAGCAGTGCAGTAAAGGCCACTTGCGGTAATGGTTGGACGCGGCCGTACTTTACCTTCAGTCATTGTGACAGGCTTATCCGAACCGGATGCCATTAACCAATATTTGATTAGTGTCAAAGAAACTTCTTTAGCCACGGCAATAATTATTGGGTTATCGGAGGCAGAAGAATCCTAAAAGAGTATGTGTGTTAACGGATACAATGATGTAAAAGGATGTGACAAGCAGAGATTGACTGGTCGGTATCATTTTAAACGTACTCAGTATGGTATGGCGTGGGCATGTCAAGAGCGACATGTGAGTACAACCTACGGTATCAACATATATGTTCGTTGTAAAATCAATCGTCGCCAGTAGTTACCTAGAAGGATGAAATAAGAGAAGAGGCTAAATGCATGAGAGATTATGCATCAGTGCACAGTCAGTTCACTGTATTCAGTTTATTTATAAGTTTGAAATCCCGACTTTCCAAAATATTATTACATTTGTTTCTGAAGTAAATAGCTTGAGTTACTATCCGAATCAAGAGTGTGACGTCACACATAATTATAATTGTTGATTGCCCACAAGCTGCAACTGAATCAAATGACCTATTCATTAAATGTGTGTAGTCTATTTTTAATGCTCTCTGATACCCTTATGAGTTACGAACAATTAGTTCAATGAAGTACAGTATACATATACGCAGTATAAGAACCACGTTGTTTAAATGAAGAGGGCTTTTATAACCACAGCCAAGATATTATTTATAGGACCAGCCTCGCAGTAAACACACTCTTTTGAGTTAAGTGACTTTACCCCATATAGATTTGATATTTCTGGTCACCTTGGAAATGTCGCAAATGAATTGACAGTAACAACAATGGGTACTTCATTACATCAGTATTAACTTGCAGCCTACACAGGGGCCTGAAATAATTAACGGCGAATACCAACTACCAAGTTGGGTGTGGTTATAACCTGTCTGTTTTATTTCGGATACTGAAGGCTATAGTAGTAGTAGTGACAAGATGTTATATAATTACCAAGAAACTATTGACTTGTAGGATGTTTCGAAGCATATCATGACGTCAAATCTGCTGACTGCTCCCCATTTATGAGCCAAGGCTACTGACGTGAAATTTCTCACTGATCCGATTTCTTTTAATTTTTCAACTTTACACTTAAGGTTTTGATTACTGCTTATCTAAATGGAGTGTCAATATTTCTTTGGGGTGTGATTTTATTAGCAAGGAGAATGAACAGCTGTTAGACTGACTCCATGCCAATAGGGGTGTTATGTGAGAGTCCCACATGAGAATAATGCCGTTCAATCTTTTGATCAAGAATTTTTGAGCGTTGATAAATTACCGCTGCTAATTAACACCAGCAACCCATAAATCTGGCGAGTCGTGGAGTTTCCGAAAAATAAGAAATTTTCAGCACAAATTAACGCTGTAGTAAACGACATTTCATAGAGTAAATCCTCATGTTCACCATGAACAAACGTGATATCACGCATGTTCATCATAAAAATTATAGTTTACTACCATGATTACATAAAATTGGCTACCTTTGTATGCAACGACAACATAGATAGTCAGACAACAGACGGTTCAAGCTTGATGTTAAGCGCGGATTAACGGGCACTCTATCGTAAATTGCGTCAAGTAGTTGTGAAGGAAATTTTGGATGACATCACAATCAAGCTCTCTCTAGAAAATGGAAGTTTACCGCGCATCATTACGCAGGACCAAGCGTACAAACTTGTCTTCCGTACCTAAGGAGGACGTGACTATTTTCGACGGCATCCGGCGAGGGAGTTAATTACGGGATCAAGGATGATCTACTCTTCCATGAGAAGTAGATCAATTTTTAATAAACTACATGCGTCTAGTGGAAAATAAGATCACCTATACACAGTTCTTCACGTCTCTGTATACACATACCGACCGACCCCATTGTTTTCATTAAGAGGGAGTAAGTACGGAAAGTTCCTTAAACCTGAACCAAAAGCGGATATCTACCGTGTACTCCATACTTCCCCCAGCTAGTGACAGTCCGCTTTGAAATGCACAACAGTTCAGCAACCAGTAGGTGTAGGTATTAAAAACTTTACTAGACCGACATACAAACAAACATACAGATCTCTTCGAGGCCTCCTTAACAAAACAACCTGGTTGATCATGTTATTCAGCTTCTCACCAAACTGATTCTGACGTTTTCATATGTGCAAGTTCATTAGCCTTTGTGTGTACACAGATAAAGAAAATAGCAATAACAAGTAAACGGAAAAATGGGTAGGGGTCAGATGACCACTTTCAAAAAAAGCGGATCATAGATGATGCTATATTTTATTCAAATAAAGTTAAGCGTTGTTGCTTAGTCACTACGGTTTCACGCACGTTCTATCATTCTGTTAACTTTCTTACTATACTAGCTACTTAGCATTATGGCTACGCTGGTCGGACAGTGCATTTATGGTGAGCAATAGAATCAAGTTATCTTGTGTTACCATATCATGTGGATCGTTGTTTGTTTTATGTTTCACTGCCATTCGTATTATACACTTTCAAATTGCATGTTTTACGAAAGGATTTCGCGATATAAAAATATATATCTAACTGCTATTTTTGTAATTCGAATGCACTTTATTTGGCTGTTTAAACAATAAACAAAATCACTGCTCTACCTCAAATCTGGAAGTAATATCAGTTTGTCTGTTCAGTTCGTAGTTTTTCTTTATAAGTTCCGGAAAATAGACACATTAATTACCATAGTTTCAATGGCTCATTCATGTCACCCTAGAAGAGGACGCCGTCTACTTTGGATCGTCAATTTCCAAGAACTACGGTAAAGAACAAGGTACACTGGCTTAAAAATTGGTGAGGCTAGTTGCCGAATAGTGTGTAATCGAATCTGTTTATGTTAATGTTCACTACTCAGTAGATTTATGAAGTGACTTTCTATCGAAATTACTAACTAGCTCCTGCGAGCAGATTACACAACGATCTTAGTCAAAAAGCATGTATGTATATATATCGTACGTAAAATCTTCAGCTTTCTATAGAAAGGTAGTCGGATCGAATTGCGTTCGGGTTCTACTTGGCGTTAGCATCATGACCTGTTATTTGACTGCGTAATTATACGTTTGCCTACCAGCCTAGCTAGCATCGTCTCTTTTCAACCCGATCAGTCAATAATGAAGTGTTATCGGCTACAATTACTGTCAACTTCGTAATAACTTTGCCTATTGAAGCCAGCCGGAAGATATAGGGCTGTCATGAACATCTTCTCAAATACTGGACTAAAATTTGGCAATCATTCACCCAGGTACGACTATGGTTTGTTGAAAAATGAAAATTTAACTAATTAACTACAGAAAAAAAGATTATTTAAGGAGACTGACCAGTAATTGCGGGTGATAATTGAACAATACCAAGAAATCCCATCAGTAACACTGCTAATTTGAATCTGTGATGGGTTGCTGTTGTTGTAACCACACACAAATCAGCTGATTAGAATTGCTAATCCTCCAGAAAATTGGTTTTCTGTTCCTTTTGACCGCGCTGGTCAAAAACACACATTAGTAATTAAATTATTTAACACAGCAAACGTTTGTTGTTTTTGCCTCCCTAATGATCATCGAAATGAATATTTACACCAGGATGACTCGGAAGAAAATGTGCTGTTTTATAGCATATGTAGTGGAAACTCTGTGAATCTCAGAAGCAGTTTATGGGATCATTTCGTTTCAGTTATGCCCCACGAATTTGTCTGAAATCAGTTTCACATAAAACGAAATGGGATACTGTTGGACAGTGAACGCATGAGGTGCTGTCGAACTGAAAATCGTTCACAGTGAACTCATATGAATGCATTCCGCTACGTATTAAAATTTGTTCGTATTAACGAACGTATTATACTTAGATCTATCAGTTAAGTTTGTCTACCAGAAAAGTAGACCATCCTGAGGACTGGAATTCAGATTCCTGCAGCGGTGATTCCAAGGTAAGTGCAGTGGGTAAGCAACAGACCTCTAAAACGCTAGGACACATTAGCTTGAGAGTTGTGCCCAAGGTACCGGAACTTACACACATATGAAGCAAAACCAAATGGCACGAAGTATATCTCTTTTAACGCCTTCCTTCCCAACGGTCCGATTATTCAAACATTGGTTCTAGGCGAAATCACTGAGCGGCGGAACTCAGAAGCCTGACATTCTGTCCAGTGGTCAACAGGAATGACAATATTCCTTTCCATAATGTTCGTTTACAGTATTTATTCAAAAGAGTTGTTTGTTTGTAACGCAAAATTTTACTGGTTACTTGTTCAATTCATAAAATGTTATGCAACCAAGAAGCAAGGATGAAACGAAATATTCAACAACCAACTATAATATTGGCAGTCCATTACTGGTTCACAATATGTGTAGTGATCTCAAGAGTTTTGAGCTACAATTTGTCAAATCCTCTCCATATATATGTAGGACGTTCAGGAAGAATGAGTACCTACTTTGCTCTACTCCGCTTCAAAAACCGATCGTATTTTGCAAAACTGCGTACTCAAATATGTATAAGCTAGTTTTGATAATACTGAAGATATGCAAATTTAAATAAGCTGTCTACCAAGTCATAATTTAGCTTGTTATTTAATATGATTTGCTTAATAAAGGTAACTATGCTTCCCCAGCAAACATGGCTTTGCCTGCAATGTTGCTTTATTCATACGCCTGAACAGCTCAGTTAGTGACTCATTCTATGAAAACTGATAACCAGCTCATTTAAGTTAATGTTCATCGTTCTTAATACTAAAACAGAAATGATCATCTGGAACAAAATTCCACGGGTTTTACGCCGATCATTTTTAACTGTACTGTGTTCTGAACTAAAGCCGTATTCACATGTTACTCTTGTTTTTACCTAAGCCTAACAAATCTATGCTTATATTATCCTATTGCTGATACGAATACCCTAGTCCTCTACTAGAGTATCCAGCCGGAAGAACAGGTTCCTTAAGGATGCGACTTTTATCCTCTAATGAAACGTAGTACAATAAAGGGATCACCCCCTGAGACGTTGATGGGTCATTGGTTGTGTAGAAAATCTCCTAGAGAGACCACGATATATAACACCACACGATAGCCCCTCTAACTCAGGAGTGAAATATAACTTGTTCTTTCTGCAAGCATCAAAGTTTGTCCCAAAACGTTGATCTCATTGTCTTTTGCATTCGACAACTTCAAATAACTGCCCTTGCATTGTTGCCTTTCAAATTGTGGATCAGTGTTGGGTTGAAGACTTCGTTTGGTTTTCAGTTTATAGAATTATTTGCAGCTGCCGCATGCATAATGCTTTGTCAACCCGTTATCTATCCATTACAACTCGTAGTTTCTCATAAACATAAGGTCAATGATGTTGAAGTTGTTCTCATTCAGCTAAAACCTGAACGACGAGTACGAAATAAATGAGTATACTTCCATTAATCACCGTGTGACTCTATCGGAAACATAACAGTACACAAAAAACTACTTTTGTCCACTATAATTGACATAATGAACTAGCGAATAACTATATATGAATGCTGACTTTCCCAGTAGTAAAACAACTGTCATCGCATGTCAGGTCAAGTAGGTGCTGTCGCATTTGTGAGAACACAGTAAAAACTAGGTGCATAAGTGAATATCTTCTCACATTCCAACATGATTGCAAATTGGTAACAATCGGGCCTCGATAAGTGAAACGTTATAACTCAACAAAAGTGACGAGCATTACCGATTACGAGCACTTTACGTCTCAGTAACTATCAGGTCAATAAGGCCAAACTGATAGGAATTATTCACGTGACAGACAGTGGTGGCTTACTTTACCTTTTTTCGTTGTAATTCGCAAATAGGAATCTTCCCAATTTAAAAGAATTTGACTTTGAACCTGAAACTGCTGTCATAATGCTGTTATCTGTGGAGTTGCTTTTGCTGATTCACCCTACTGACCCACAATAATCTCTTTCGTTTTGAAAGTCCGTTTTTACTGCCAAGATTACCTCAATCTCGTAATGCGTAAGCTAAAACTGAAACGTATTTTCTCAGTCCACGCCGGCAATGTTATAATAGAGTTCGTTCCAAATTCGTGAGTGATAATGAATTAACGCATTCCCAATAAAATCAGATCACAGCAATTTTCGGTTTTATAATCGGGTACCAGTAGACTACAGACTCGCTCGTCGGCCCAGGTCAAATCGGGGGAATGTAAGTTAAAAGGTGGCCGGTGACTTAATGTTCTATCTCACCCACTTGGTGAAACATATCAGAACAGAAACACGGGCGCACGTATATGCTTCTTGCTGTGGCAGCTTTAATGGCAACAAAATCTGGCTTTACGCATAGAATGATGAAAGATCACCAACTATACAGATCAGTTTAACCAGTTTCAACAGGTGGAGTTTTGTTTGCCTTAATTAACGGGCAGATAGATCACTGAAATATTCATTTTAACGAATGCAACTAAACCATTTGGAAACATCAAGGAACATGGAAAGCATGGTGTATGCGAACTCACCTGTCGTGCCCAATGAAAAACTACGGTACTACTACTCATTAGGCCATTACTTATTGGTAAATCGATTGAGATTTTGACAACGTTAAGAAAACGTGTTATTCTCAATCAATTTATCGATAACATGCTAAACACGACACAGAAAATGTTTGATTTCATTTGTACTAAATTTGGTGCGGATATCTTCCACACCTTACTTACGTTGCAACGATGTAGGTGCAAAAGAGGTTGAAGTTGGCAACTTACTGTTGATGGCATTCAGTTAGTTGAGTTAACGACCAGGAACACACGGCTGACATAGTATTGCATCAACTGGCTTGTTTGACTTAAAAATAATCGTAAACGTTATAATCCCTAAAAAGTGTTCAGAGTAAAACACCAACTGTTTAGTCATTTAAAGCACACTTTAACAATTTGCACTAAAATAAACTGGGGAGAAATTATGTCTTTTCAGTTTTGTTGCGCTACTCTTCAAGAGAATCCAGATAGTTTTCATTCAAAGTCACTTGTGGCTTGACAACGCGAACTACGCTCACACGTTTAATTGTATGGATTTTGTAGTGATCGAATGTCCATTGTCATGTGAATGCAATACAGACTATTATTTCACTACTCTATAAAATACCCATAAACCACGGTTCATGTGTGCAACGATCTAGAAACAACTACTAGGGCTATCGAAAATAAGAACTATAAGCCACACAATCCATGTTTCCCTCAACACTGGTCAATCACCAACAGTTTAACTTGGTTGCTTGCATCGTAGATCTTTGCGCTTAGGTCTGCCTAGTGTCATCGACATTAAATCGGAGTTACATAATAGCTCTATGAAAAACAACGACTGGATACAGACAAATTGATTAGGTGGACAAAGTTGAAATGCATCAGCAAAGTTTGTTCGGATTACACGCTAACTCTCAACCAGTTTGACAATTGTTTGGTCATGCTTTAATAGGTGGAACCACAAATGTATGTAGACTCTCCATCATTGTTGACGTCTAGTCATTTTTGTACATTGTAAGGTGTGTTATAAACTTACTTGTTAAAGTTGACAACAAATTGCATATATCAAATTCGCATACAGATGCATCTTAAACTAATTCCACTGGCCCACTGGTTCTCTTACAAAAATGCATGACAATTTCATGTAGATTAGGGATTTGACTGAAGTGGGTTGCTGTTGAATATGAAATCTCACGATAGTGACCAATTATCTCGTTCTCACTGTATCAAGCAACCACCGACGAATAGCAAACTGCCAGTCTTTTCCATAATAACTAACATTGACCGACATTATTAAAAATACAGCAACCGTTTTTGGTTTTTATTGAAGGATTGTGATAACATCGTCCAACTTGCATACAGTTATCCAGTACAAAGCCGGTCCCATATTTAGTTACATGGTTTGCAATACACACTTGGATGATGTCGAAAATGCGTTTCTCAGTACTCAAAGTCTAACAAATGACCGGCTTTTTATAACTGTAACATGATAAAGCAAACACACAAACGTTTATTCGACCTTGCAGTTCACGGATTCCATGGCATTCATTACTATGAGAAATTTATTGTTGATTTCAAGAATATAGTCGTGATATGTTCTAGTACACACGGAACAAAAATAATCCAGCCATCCTGATACAGTCTCGTGTTCCTAAGTCCACCTCTAAACTCAAGGTAACCGTGAAATGATTATGTTTTAAGGCGTGCTTCTGTGTAGTTCCGTCTTGTTTGGATGTAAGGTAACGCTGTTCACGTTATTTTATCTCACTTAACTGAAAGAGAGATTAGGTGGAAAGCAAGAAGGCTAGTCTGTGATATTAAAATCATTGGTTGACAATAAATGCTGTTATACATGCACAAAAAAGCTAATACAGTGAAGTAATTTGTAAATACTTGTAAGATGTTGGAAATGTTGAGTAAGGCAAACTGCGTATTACTCAGTGTTGATTACAGCTTTTGAATTCAGATAAATATTTCGGTGAGCCACTTGTAACGAGAAGTAATAGACTCGAAATTTACACATGCTGGTGAGTATCATTTACACATACTCTTTGTCACCCTTGGGATTCAAACGTTATTTAACCTATCACGAGACAAACTTTAACCACTGTTGTGTTTAGGGCACATTATTTGCCAGAAAATTGATTAGAAGTAACATGAAAATCACTCCTCGGGGCAGTCAAATAATAGAAGCAATATTCGAAGGCAAACGGGACTGGACATTTGCAAGGGGTAACTTGGGCCACGTAATTTCATTGGGATAGCTCAGCGATCAACGCGGCAGTTTCATCAGTCTTGCTGAGAATTTGCAGTACTGATGAGCTCCATCAAAAGCCAATTGTATTTTTCTGTTAAACAGTCGTTGGAAAAATGGATCTACTCGCAAATTCTGCGAATATATATGATTGGAATGTAGTATATATCGACAAGGTTTTTATTACACGTACGCCAAAACTGTTCCAGCTTAGACGATATGGATATTTGTTACTAGGTTCTTTTTCGAATTCCTGTAATGTGTGCTACTTGATCCACAATGCCAAGGGTATAAACAGCTAAACTGGGTAGCCTTTCTTAAACATGAGCAATGTTTCGGCAACCGACGTTTTAGTGACTGAGATGAATACAATTTCAAAAACTTGGATTTACTGATCATACGCAAACAATCATTAGACTGAGACTATTTGGAATAGCGCATTCAGTAGCCACAACCGTTTACTTTAAACAACTTGGTAAACAAACTGTAGCCTCTATCTCAGACTTTTCCCTATTTCACTGTTATCGATTAGTCTGAACTGCTCACGTGTGAAACTAAATTGCTTGTCAGTTGTTATCAACTGAAGCCAAATCACACTTCATTAACCATGCTTCTTTGTCACTAGTTCTATCAGCCATCCATGGGAATAGTTAAGCCCCTCAGTTCTGGTGGGTGCGTCGAGATTTGCTAATCAGATTAGTAAACCTCATCTCAGTGAGTACGACGGGGTGAATGCAAACATCGATAAATAAACTGGTCAATGATATTAGTTTAGCGATTGTTTGAAGTCGGTTTTATTCGTCGAGTTTGTGCGAGATGTGTTAAATAAAAACCATAATCACATAAAATATATCATTAACTTCGGCTACTGAAGGTCATGTTTTTAATGTTTGATGATGGCTTGACATAAACAGTCCTGTTGACTGATTTGAATCGGGTAACCAGTAAGCGAAAACCAATACACAAACGCTTTTCACAAAATCTGATCTGTCGGAAACGTGCGACTGAAATGAAAAAAAACCATAAATTTATTTTGTACTAACGATTGTGAACAAAACAAAGGTATTGGAAGTTCACTAATTTCATCGTTAAGACCGTTTGTCGTTGTCTAGTAAATACAGTCCTACGATGCTTTTTTGTTTATACCTTGTAAACATTCTTAGGACTTAGGAAATGAGCACTACTAACACTGTGGTCGTGATCGATAGATGATTTGCAGTGAAAAACTCAACATCATTTCCTCGTTATGATTGACCCATTAGCACGTATGTCGACCCATGCTTCCTGACTCTGGTTTCATGCTTTCATTCTTCATTATCGGTGTAGCCATTTCCGTAACTACAAACGAATTTATCTGTAAGAGCCCTTATAGTCGCTACGTGCTTGTATTTTGCCTTGATCTAAAGCTACTTACTGGCTTGTAGGTGTGAGATCAACCGGGAATTTTATAAGCGGTTTTAACCTAGTATCAAATATCCTGCTGTGAATGTTCATTGGCAAGCTCTGCTTGGAAAAATACATGATGTAAGCTAATTCAATGGGCACTCTGCTAGCCAAAAATGTTTAACAAAAGCGTTCTTTCTATTTTCTGATTAGCGGTTCCGCAAACAAGCTATCTCGACGAGTTTCATGCAGTAATGACTATTCTGCCTTAAAAACATTGCTCATATACTGCACAGCAACATACAAACAGGAGTAAACCTATAAAATGCATATACTGTCCTGCTCACACTAGCTAACAGTTAAACTGAAAAAACCCCACGTGTGTGATCTATAACCAACATCCATAAACATCGAATTGCTGTCTTATTTATGTTTGGAATGTGCATAAAAGTTTGGGTGGGCCGAAATGAATACATTCTTCATTTCCTTGAGTTGTTCCGTGCCTCGTGGAGCGAGTTGCTCATCAGCAAAACGGCAGTAAAACAGTATCATATTATTCAAGATATAAATCTGATCCATTTTCACTATGCGCGCACAAGATATGACAAGATTACGTGAGTTCCCTATCTCTGGTCGAATTAAGACTGGATGAAACATACCGTTCTCCGTGCAGAGTAAAAGCTTGAGTTGTGAACAACCATCACGTTCCTAATCGATTTGTTTTCACCCGAGACACATCATGATTTCTCGTTGACCACATTCGTATGATTGTTGAATACGCGCGAAATGAATTCGTTATGTGATAATATCTATGATTATGAGATAAAAAGGATCTTTTATGAAAACCTGACAACATCTAAACTATACAGAATGTGAACCATTCGGAAGAGTC
>JTDE01000141.1:249452-267832 GCA_014338405.1 Paragonimus skrjabini miyazakii
TTTGGTACTGAAGAGGCAATACGAAATGCTAGCATTTACCTCTGTCCATCTTCTTACTGCTTTGTTCAAATTTGTGAAGGGAACCAACTGTTTCAAATTTCTTACTTAGACAAAGTTTCCAGTAGCGTTATGTGTGTATGACATCACATGTCAGATGTAACCTATAGATTAGTGGTAGTAATTACGGAAACTTATTAGGTTGATGTGGCTAAATAACTTCGGTAGATAGTATATGAGAAAACCAGCATTACTGACCGAGTAAAATAGTTTTCATATTATCGCAAATTGGTTAATTTTTGTCTCAGTCCTTCCGGTAAGTAGTTGGGAGTATAAATGGAACCCTGCTACCCGACTGAAGTGAAATACAGATCCACATATCTGAACGCCATACAATATATATAACTGATTCATCATATATTCGGCGTGCATGCGTGATAACTTTAGATATTCCGATGATCGTTTCAAAAATAAACGTTGACCGGTGACCAGAACCACGTCAGGTTTACTGATTTTGATATTAATTGCATACTGCAAAAACAATAACTGTGCTTAATTTTTTTCATCACTTAACGTAATGATGTTTATTAACTCTTTTTATGTTGCTCTTTTAATGAACCATTCAACAAACACACAAATGTACATGTCGTCAACGTATTAAATGCTGCCAGGTCGACGGATACGTTTAAGACAATAATTGATAAGACTACCAAAGACAAACATTCAAAAGTTATGGATTGTAGTAAGGAGAGAAACGCTTGAATGATTCGTAAATTCAAACAACAAACGGAACGCTCAACTCTCAGAAGTAATAGAAGTCCGATTTCACGTACATATATATATATATTTGATGTCCAGCAATTTCTGGACCACTGGCATTGTTGGTTTTCTGTAGTTTGTAAATTTGCTTGATGAAAGCAAGCTGTTAGTAAGATGTAACACCTTTGCACACATTATCACGCACTCGAGTTTGCTTAAACAAAGGTGTAATACACAGCTAACAATGCGTATCACTGGTAGTCAGTTCAGCAAACGGGACAATTCGGAGGATACCTAACTGCGAAAAATCTGGGTCTCGGCTGGATTCGAATCAGCAATATAAATTGCGTGCCAAAACAAAGCATGCGCCCCACACATTGAACTATGAAGCTATGCAGGAGATCAGAACCTTCACATTTGAGCTCAGTTACTCGTCTAACCCACTTTGTCCTACGGAATACATCACATGTTCTAGCTGGTTGACTGCTCAAGCAGACTGTCTCAACTGTTCACGCTAGAATCCACCAAAAGCCAATGTTGAACACTGAAACTGTGTTACTGTTAGATCATTTGGTGGATTACATATGTGGCACTGGGTTGTGTGGGCACCTGAGTCTAAAGGTTAAATGTATGTCATTTCGGATTTGAATCAGGCTTCAGGTGGTTGAAGATCAGGCATGCTATTCCCGTCGTCGGTTCGAACTCATTCAAATTCCACACTTTCCAAGATTGGATCTCTTCCGGAACAAAAATATACAGTTACAGAAATACAATTCAAAATATGTACACCAGTAAGTTTTCTCCAAGTTAATTATTGATGAGAAAATCCACTTCATTAGGCAAATGGCAATAATTTAACTTACAAGGGAAAAACTTTTTAAACGTAACCGTGATAAATTAATATTTCGTAAATTATTTCGGTGAGTTTCAAGTTACGTATAAGTTCCCTAAGCCTGAAAATGTGTAAACAATCATCACATAAGCTATTGCTATTTGTATACAATTCACAGAGTTTGCGGCAACATTCAATCACTTCCGCTGATAAGAGATAGATGGGTACTTCCAACATTGTCTCAGGTGACCTTGGGAATAATGTGGAAACATAGTTGTTGACAACAGGAAAATGTACGGAATGAAACGAAGGGAGGATTACAACTTTCTGAATAAGGTGAATTGAAATTGTTTTCTGATGCGTTTCTGCCTGTTTTGTCAACTTTACGTGGTTGCTTAATATATACTTATTGAATTGACCGCCAAATTCCTGAACAGCTTTGTAAAACGTTACGTTAATTTGTGTTTTCGAATGTTTGGTTAGCCTAATGCATATGCATACAAAAATGTCTTGGATTAAACAAAAACAACGTTGAGAATGAGAAGCAAAGATATCATTGCATTAGGAATTGAGTTTACTCCTGGATGAATTTTATTTTCAAAGTGATATATATGTGAGTGACACTAACACCGTGACAAATTTTTCACTCGAACTCTTCAAGAGATTACACTTTATCCAACATACCAGATTAAAGCGGTAAATTAAACTAGGCTGGAGCTAGGTTTGACCTTTTAATTTATAGGGCAAACGTATTGTCTCAGTTCGTCAGTTCTGAGTCACAAGATATTAAAACCCACTTTTAACAGTCAATGAAGTGAATTTGTATTATGCTGACCGTGAAAAGTACATCCTACTGTAATAAGTTTTTGCCTCCTTAAAAACACTAGGCAATTTTTTTTATCCGACTGGATTATCATCCTGTTTTTGTTAACCAGAACACTGCTGATGTTCTCAAAGTTAAAATTAGGTAACCGGTTACGAATACAACCAAATGGCTAAAAAGCGTTAGGGAATGTAAAAGTTGCTATCGGTTCCGAGTGATTCTCATCAGGTAATAACCAAAATCCCGGAATTAATCTCCCCTTTTACAATACAGCACTGAACAGGACGAAACAGTGTAATGCAATTCAACCGGTGACAATGTATTTACAGATTAATTTGAAATTTTTTTCCTCTCTTACCTCAGCAGTTTTCGTTTTTACTAGTAATCAGTGAAATGTGTTGTAGGGTTTCCTGTTTTATAAAATGCCCAGGGGTGGTTTATTCACCAACATTCTACAAAAGTAGTCGCCTAAGACATTTTAACAACACAGGCTAGAAACGAGTTCCACTCGCAACGAAACTATCCAGTAATGTATACATGTGTTCGCATCCGGCCTGAATCTGTAAATCCAACAGTGAGATTTACATGTTCGGCTTTTACCACTTCCGTAGTGGTTTTCCAGTATACCTATCTGGAAGCTCACGTTTGTACCAGTGTTAGTGGTCCACGAGTCTGCACAGATTCTCTAAACATAACACTATCAGTTTGCGCTAGTTAGGATTATCAAAACACTAGCAACATAAAAGAGATCAAATGCACACTCTTCCGAAATTTCCTGAAAAGTAAGTAGGTTTAGTCACAGGTGGTAATGGTCAGTATGAATTACATATCACACACAGTTGACTGCCGTTTTACACTTCTATGCAAAAAAGCACTACCTCACATTTGGAGCATATGGTTTTAACTTGTGGAAACCGGTAATATTATGTATGGTAAATCTCTACAAACTAGTAGGCTGTTGGCAAGTAACTTGCCGATACAAAAGTGAGCTTCTAGGTAAACATAGTGGAAAACCATTGTAGGAGAAGTAACAAGCCAGATTCGTAAAAACAGCACTGCTGGAATTAAAAATGCAAGCAGAAATTTAAGTAAACATACAGCTGTAAGTGAATCGAAGTAAACATCTAGACTGTGTTGTTAAAATACTCCGTTGGGATGAGTTTGCAGAACTACTCTGTATATGAAAAGTTGAAAATTGTAAACTATGAAACTCTGCATCGTAGTCTACTGAAAACTAGCGAAATAAAGTCTACTTCCATGAGCTTGAGAAAAAATTCAGAAATCTGCTCACTTGGGTTTTCGAAATCGTGTTGCTTTGTGAACTAAACCGATACCCGTAAACTGTGAATTTCAACCCACTTTTTACGAGCCCTCCAGAATTTTGTCTCATGCCCGTCTGAGAAAAAGTATACAATGCAAGTATATAGGAATGAAGCATAGACGCATCGAGAAGTACTTTTCCGAAGACAATAGGATGATCCATAGTACTCACTAAGTATACATATATAGAAGAATGACAATGACACAAAGTTGACTCAGATGTCTATCTTTTGACCGAATCCGGAGATACCTAGTGCAAATTATACTACTCAATTCAAACGTTCTGTAGGTGCCTCGTCGCGTTCACCTTTACCCGGATTAAGAGAGAATTTTCAAGAAAGAATAACAGAAATGAATAACTGAGGGGAGCAGCGACCGTTTTTTCGCAACACATACCACAGTTTGGATTGTTTACCTCACACATTCTTTCCGGATACTTTTTCAACCAGTCTTTTTCTGTGAGAAAATTAGGGAACAAATAGTAACAGCCAAATAACAAAAACTTTGGCAGCCATAAAAAATTATAGCTTGCGAATCTGAAATGAAATGATTAAAGTAAACAAAAAATGGAAATCAATCGATAACATTCTAATCCTACCCAACGTTAAAACCGGGACTTAGGGACGAAACCGTGTGTGTGTATCCCAAAACCACCTGCTATGAATATTGATGAACTGTTCTCTGAATTATCTGATCTACACACGTTCAGGAGTTTGCAACAACTGATATGAGTTATCAGTTTTCTAAATTACTTCAGTTGGTTTTCTAAATATTGGTTTAAGTATACTGAAATGAAATTGGACCGCCCGCCAACAGTAAACATATTCATGTACCAAACAACTGTGCTATAGCAGTATTGGCACAGAGTGAAAGAGAATGGGTCAATGTCAAATTAGAGCTTCCGGGAGATTGTAAAATTGTAACAGGAGATGAAAAGAGAATACTTATTAACCTCCCAACTCCATATCACTTCAGACGAAGCGCTTTATCTTTGTAAAATGAAAAGCACCATAGGGAGCTTCGAACTGCACAGATGATAGCAATCAAGTTGTCTTTGTTGGGAAAGCCGGACCTTACTCTTTTCAATCTGTTTTGCATGGTAGCAAAGTATTCTTGGCGAACTACCGGTGTTCAGTAATAAATTAAACCAGTATATCGAGCTTTTTTCATTCATTTAGTAAATTTTAGTCTTTATTTTCTTCTACTATGTGCATACTTTTAAATTAATGTGTACATGGCGAGAGGCAGCAAAGTGGCATCGGGCAACACACTGTGTACTACAATGGTCAGCCCCAACAGCGACCATTATCAGATAACGTAAACTCGGCCACTTTAATAAAAGCGAATGCATGAAAAAGGATTATAACTCATATACCAACTGTAATCAATGATTTCTAGCATATCATACAAAAGCGAAAGTCAGTTTGTCATAGAGTATTACATACCACTATGTTTTGTTTTCATCACGGTTTCCTTCCACTTCCCTTGAGTGTATGATCAAACCGTGAATTTTGCAACAAATACATGTTCATTCCCAGCCCAAATAGGCCTAGCCTGTGTGCCGAACAACATGTATTCACTTGCTGAAACGGCTGATTAGTTGTTGGTTTCATCTCCACATTTTAGGGAATATCAGAATATAAGTGACGACAAAGGACCACACAGGCTGACTCAACACATCGCATCTATACCCTATGCTTCTAGAGAACATACATAGAGACACAGAAGCCTTCTTCCACTTTGAACGCCTACGTTCCATCCGCATCGTATTTTTTCTTTCAGCACAACAGTTATGTCATAGTGGTTTCGGGGTAGGCTGTTATGTACCTCCACGACTCGTTTTACTATATCCCAAATAGATTTAATCCGTTCGAACTGACGTGGTTTGATTGTAATCGAATTTTGGGTGCAATCGTTTGGTAGAAACCCTCCTTGCTTTTAGTCGTGAACTCTATGATAACTATTCCAAAGATATTAAAACGGTCATTACTACAGATGAACGATCGATAACCAGATCTTGCAGGAGATTCATGAGCGTATTTCGTCTGCTCATTGTCAAGTTTTGGTGTGGCATCTTTTTGACAGTAATGTACCACACCTCAAAGCTTACCCAAGTCCTAGCATGTAAGTAATGGTCCAGCCCCTGAGGATGTTTGGATTTGAGTAATCACGACCTTATGATGTGAGTGCTGATGTGTGCTTATCATAAGCATCGCTAGTATGGACCTTTCCTCCGAATAACTACCATCATTTTTGGTAAATGATCAGAGTCTGGAAAGTGGCGACAGTGTCTGCGAGGTGAACGGAACTAAAGCACAATGGCAGGTACAGGAAAACTTGGTGAAGTGCTGCCCGCTTCAATATGGTTGAATAAGAATGAGAACGTCGAGTGAATTTAGTTGCCCAACTATTCCTAAAGAAGCTATACTTGTCTGCTGCAAAAGTGATCGCTGTATTGAAATGATCGTTACTACAGTATTAACGTAGGGGTACATTTTACACTTCTGGTTGTATTGCCTGGTAGTATCAGAAGATAAGTTCCAAAGTAAACTGATAAGCGTCTTACGCAACTTGAGAAATCTCCTGAAATATTCTACACGAATATTTCAATTCGATGGATTCTCCACACTTTTGCAATACGCAATACAGATTTACGAATGCTTGCAGTTCGACTTGTCCTTAGCATAAATGACTAATCGGCAATCAAGTAAATCATTTCCGTTCCCATTATCGCACTTGTGCCCAATTTTGGAACGATCAACTACATGAACTATCTAAAACAGGTAACACTTCTTTCAAATAAAAGTTTTTCTCGATGACCACTCGACAGTCAATGCATCTGGTTTGGTCAATGTACTGAACCCTGAATGGATTCTCCGGTTTACAAACTGTTGCATAATAAAAATCAGACGGCCAATCGTTCGCAGGAAAAAGTTGTGGAGAAATGCACGGATTCAGCAGTTTTTTGAAGACAAATATTACTTCTAACATCACGTCAGCCAACTCGGCAAGAATTTTGGATGGTTATTCAATGCGTTTCGGTTAGGCCTATGTGTTTCCATTTGCAATTAGTGGCCGAAATAAAACTGAAGTCTGTGAAATCCAAACTTTGCAGTAAGAAATGCTGGACAAAAAGTAAATGCTTGGTATGTCAAGAACAATCTACCATCAGGCGTTTAGTTCATGAATATGAAAAAACGAACGACAGAACAGTACCGAAGATGGCGCAAACTTCAGCGGTCTGTTGAATCTGGGGTGAAATATGTGCACGGGATGTGAGGACTAATTGTGCGCTTGAACCTGAATAGCGGATGAGAAGAATAGCTTAGAATAACTCAGAAGATATGTGCAATCGTCTGACCTTTTCAGAAATTTCCTCACTGGGGTGTTACAGTTTCTCATTTACAACTAATAAAAACCTAACAGAATTGTGGTTATCAACCAAATTTGTGCGGTGCCTCATAAAAAAGGGTTCGCACGAACAAAAAGGAGTAAATGCAGAGTTCGGTCGTCATCTCCATACAAAAACGTACCTTCGTCACAAATTCATTTTAACATATCTCACCATGTATCCGTTTGGCCTGAGTTGAGTATGTGGACCTGAATCTGTTTTACACTCAGTGAGGATTAAGTCAGATCCTTCCCAACCATGCGAAGAAAAAGCATGAATTGGGAAACAGAAAGCGAGCTGGAGTTGGGCTTTTCTGTTTAAAAATGTCACGCTTAAACCCCACCAATTGATGTCAGATAACTACTAGATTACAATGAAAGAGCTGTGAAGTGGCTTACTTCATGACTTCTGTTGGACGTGAGTTTAGGAAACCATTCAGTTTACTGACATTTGAGTTGTTACGATTTCAGAAGTAATCATCAACACAGGCCGCATTAAAACGTTTGAAGCGTTGTGGTGTTTATATACAACCCCGTCTGCTTGTTTCATTGAAAGACTAGTAAACAGACCGCCATTTTATTTTCGCTTGCATTTTCTGAATCGACTTTATACGGTAGTAGCCAAAGGGAGAAACAGTCGATCGATTTTCGATATCTGGCCAGTAGTGAATGTTAAGTAATATGTTCACGCTTTAATCTTACAAGTATAAACGTTCATTTAACTTAAGTAAGCGAAATCATAAATGTAATCGTATGATTTTTGGCAATGTTTGGAGACTAAATGTCTGTATATGCAGCGGCAAGCAAGCCTACCCGAAGAGATTTCGTTCAAACAAATTCCTCTAATAATATCTGATTATTTCCGTGAGATCTGATTATCAAAATGGGAGATTTGAACAAACGCCTACGTTTAAGGCATCATCAGATTCAAAATATTCGATTGCCTTCATTGAGTGCGCCAGCAATAGATGCCTCGAATATTTGTTATTTTTTAACAGCAAAGCATTTTTAGACAGGATCCAGGACTTGAGACAGCTTATAATTATCGCTCGTTACTGAGGGAGGCACGTAACCATTACCAACCACAAAGTCATTGCATGAACCGTGGAATCACTTTGTCCGCTAGTAACATTCGTTAAAATCAACTTTTTCTATCCACACATGAAACCTGTTTGTGCTTGTCTGCAGTCGTACTATCCTCATATGTTCATCGCTTTTATGTGGATTAAACTAAATGTATGTCCGTATAGTCACTTAAGTCTAGTGGCAAATCTTTACGTGTACGTATCCATGCCCATGGGTCTACCAATATTCCCTACCTGACAACATGTTTAAACTACGGTATGTTTCTGTGCAATACCTGGTTGTAAATTCAAATCAATATTTTACTGTTGTTCAGAAAAAGCATTTGTATGCATGGGATAAATACTCATCTTTCGTTTTGCATAAAGCGATCTATTAGCGTGGACTTGAGCGTCTACCTTCAAAACTACCAACAATTGGAAATATTTTTCCGACCTAGAAATTTCAACTGGCTGAGTTGTATTTTTTTAGTAGGTACCTCCAAATGATCTTCTAGTTATGAGGATAAAATGCTAGGCTTCATAGTTTGTATTTTTGGTGTACAAACGGTAAGCTAGGTTCAAAGTCTGATTGCATTCACGCTTTACGTTAAAACGATGGTTTCATACATATCAGGATTAAGCACTTAGCAAATGAGACAACATTTTATACTTATTGAATACTCCTTACATGAGATTCCAGGTATGCGCAAAATTACTGATATTTCAGTTACATTTCTGATGGCAAATGCAAAGGTTAACCTGCTAGCTACTTGTCTTGGAAATTGATCCATTGTTATTGAGCGATAATGTAAAGTAGTTTCTGCATTGTAGGCTGAATTAATATAACTCGTGAATACTAGAAATCTCAAAGTTAACAGCGATTAGTGAAGAGAACCATTGAACGGAATACATCGGTAATCTTGGTTCTAAGACACTTTGAATTGTGACATCCCAAAGAAAGTGTACACTACCGGTAAATTTCGTCAACAATAGCGTGAGCTACTATGCGTTACATGCATCTAAATTGACAAGAATTGTAAACTGTCCTGTTCCAAGTTCACAGTAATACTCCCTCGTATTTTTTGAACTTCATATAGAGATTGGGTATTTCAGAACATTATGTTGATTGAGTCTCAGATGCTTGTTTCCGGTTGTCTTCTCTTTATCTCTCCGGAACACACTGGTAGTGTTTTGTTATCTAACAAACAATTCTGATTAGGTTCAAATGCGACTCATTTAAATTACAACAACATTTGAGAATTTTTATTCGTGATCACCGCTTGTTAGAAGACGCATCTCCTAATGAATTAGTTTAGGCAAATCACGTCATATCGATTGATCGATCCGGCGTCGAATAAATTGATCAGTTAATCAATCTCACTCAGTTAATCAGTTTGAATCTGCGCGATTGAAAGCCTGTACGTTATCCAAACTGTTTACTCGCGTTCACTTTCTGATGCTCCCTATAACGTGATTGGTTCTAACGCTGTGACTGCCATGTAGGATCGTCTCGTTTGATTTGCTACGCGTCTTGTCGGCCATGTATAGTACTCATTTCCTCCTAAAGGTTTAGAGCCTTTGTGGACTAATTCTGACTCGTCTCCTCTTTCCAATAAGCGCTCTTGTCGCATCTATTCTCCTTCTCGCTTATGGGTCAAGTGAGTGAGCGTGCACCGAAAGGGACGATCGAACACACCTCCACGTTGTCCCTGTTCATCAACCGTTTCGAAATTTCTAGTTCTGTAAAATAGTTTGATAACACGCATTCTCAAGAAGCATGAGGTTTACGCATGAGATGAACTTTTGTCAGGAAAAAGGGAGTTACCAATGATTTTTCAAGCTAATCGTTTCTGTTAATAAAAAATTAGGTTGCTCTCATTTTACTCAACCCTCGAATATTAACAATATCAGTGTGAGTGGTTTATGATGAATTTCAGTTTCCTGCAGACTACTGGGCAACAGGGACCAAAAAGACCTCTAAGTTGTTACATACAAATTGACTAACGACTCGAGAGTATGCACAGAACAATACACTGGATTATTGTTATATAAGACCTTACCACCGTTAGACTGACTGTCGTAAAATTGCACACAGATGGGTGCGGCATGACATCTTGACAACAGGAACAAAAATCAATCAGCTATGTTCCAGACGGAGTGTACTCACAGCTGTTTACAGATGTAGACTGATGGAGTCCACGGGAACTGGACACCGACCGAAAGATTCCGGGGACTTCATTATTAGTTTTCCAGGCATTTACTCTCATATCCCTCAGTTAGGTATCACTTTGGTTAAAATGAGTTAACATAGCGGTGCGTTCATGAAAGTGTACTGACACTGCAGTTAACGTTGGTTAAGTGATCAATTGAGATTTTACAACAATTACGTCCGTATAAGTTCTCAACTAGGGACTTCTGTGACTCTAAGTAGCCTTCGGCTTATCAAACACGTCTCATATTCACGTGCATGCAAAATATAAGATGTTACTCCAAATTAAATGACCTCTATAGGCCATCTGATAGTTCTGTCAAAATTCGAAGTCGATTGTGGAACAACGTTTAATTAATCGAACTCGTGAGACTAATGGCAGATAATGAACTGACTCGAGCCCAAACGGGCCATTTGTTCCCCCAAACTGTCCGACCTGGTCGGCATGTCGCATCCACGTGTGTTGGACAACTTGAACTTCATAGAGCACTGTGCCTCGACGTCTTCTAAATATCCCGGGTGTCCATGCGACCTCTATCCCCCGGTATTCTCTGGCCGGTACCGGTTGACCAATCTCGAAGGAAAGGGGGTGAGCTCCATGTCTTCTAATAAACTGTTATTCCATTGGGAAATACCTGTTAACCGCCGGTGGTATGGAAGGCTATAATAGATCATTTGATGTTCATAGTCTGCGTCCTATCAGGGCCTCAGTTGGAAATTTCCCTCTCGGAACCTGTCGATTCGTAGTCGTTTGGTAATTGAGGAGGAACGCTTCGAGGTTTTCGGCCGTATATCCCTCCCCTTTGGTTTTTTTACAGGCTCTAATGAACGTGTCCACAAACCGTCCAGCTTGGTCATTTGACTGCAGATAGAAAGGCGTTGATCGTATATAAATAAAACCATTCCCCTTGTATAAGTCTACAAATGTGCCAGAAGTAAACTGACTTCCGTTTTCCGACACTACTGTCTCCGATCCCCAAAACGGCCGAATATTTGGCCCAATTTTTGCACCGTTAAGGTTGCCGACGTTGGTTCCATCAGGCAAACTTCCGGCCAATTGGTGTATGCGTCGACAAGCACCAAGAAGTTTTGACGGTTATTGGTCCGGTGACGTCGATGTGCACGCGAATCTACGGCTTCTCTGGTATTGGCCACGATTGCAACTCAGCTTTTACTGGGGACTTGGCAACCAGCGCACAAGCAAAACAGCCTTTGCACAGTTTTTTGGTGACGGAATCTATATGAGGCCAGTACACATTACTACGTGCCAATTCTTTCATGCGAATGATTCTGTGATGGCCATGATGAAACTATTGCAGAACCCGCTTTCTGAGACTGGATGGGACGATCACACGTTCACCAAATAAGATTCAGGAACTGACGGTAGAAAAACAGTCTCTTCGCTGGAAGTATTGCTTCATCTCACAAGCAATGCCATTCTGAGGCCATTTGTTGCGAAGATAGCGCTGAAGATCCTGCAGAAACGGGTCTCGTCTTGTCGATTGCTGGATCATTGACGCAGTTATGGGAAGGTTTCTTATTGCTTCTCCTGCCACGTAGTTCACATCATGATCCACCGAAATAGCCGCAACCACAATGTCCTTGTTTCCCGTGGTGCGCGAAGCAATCAATCGTGATAAGGCTTCCACTTGCCCGATGCTGGTTGTTGAGTGGTAGTTGATGGTAAAATCGTAGCCAAGGATCATAGTTTCTCAACGCTGGAGGCGGTTTGCCGTATATACTGGAACGCCTTTCTTTTATTCGAAAACTGCAAGCAGTGGTTTGTGATCGGTCAACAGGGTGAAATGAAGTCCATATAGCATTTTGTTTAATTTCTTTCCTGCGAATACAGTTGCCAGTGCTTCCTTCCCGATTTGTCCGTAATTCTTCTCTGCTTCCGTCAGTGTTCTGGATGCGTAAGCTATTGTCTTTTTAGAACTATCCGGGAATCGATGGGATATGACTTCGCCAATACCGTAGTTTGAAACATCCGATGCTACCACAATCTCCAAGGTAGGGTCAAAGGGAGTGAGAAGCAAATCCAAAGCAAGTATAACCTTAACACGATTAAAGGCATTTTGGCATTCAACAAACCAGTTCCGCACTGCACCGTTTCTCAAAAGTTAGTTTAGCAGCCCTCGGATATGGTGCGTCGCAGGTAAGGAGGTAATGTGGTGACTCACTAACCCTAAGAATGACCGCAAAGTTGAGACGACAGTTGGATGAAGCATTCCATTAATGGCGTCGATATTGACTGGGCTAGGGCGTGGACATGCTGGTCGACTATAAATCCCAAATAGTTGATCGATTGCATAAACATATTGCATTTTTCAGCAAGAAAATGAAATCCAAACTCTCGACTTCAGCTGAAGACACGGTCAAGTTTTTCGTACAAATCATCGGGACCAGTGCCCATCACAGTGATGTCGTCGAGATATGCTGCTACTCCAGGGATGTCAGTCAGTATAGTGTTCATGATCTGTTGGAAGATTGCAGGCGCTGATTTCACTTTAAAAGGTAGACAGTGATACTGGAATAATCCCAGATAAGTGTTGATGGTCAGTAGTTCTCTGAAATCCTCGTCGACTTCAACTTGCAAGTAGGCTTCGACTAGATCGAGTTCGACAAAACATCTGCCACCATTGAGCTCTGCGAACAAGTCCTCAGGGATTGGAAGAGGATACTGATGATCCTCCAGTGTGGCACTTACTCCTGTAAAAAATCTGCGGATAGAGCCGTTAGCCTTCTTAATAACTGCAGTAGGAACCGCCCAAGCAGATTAAATAACTGGCTGGACAACGCCCGGATTTTTAAGTCTGTCCAACTTTTCTTCCACAGTTGGTAGCGCAACATAGGGCACAAGTCGCTTTGGCCGGAAAACAGGTCTGGCATCTGCACGTAGGATCAGTACTGCTTTCGCCTTGGTGCACCAACTAAGGTTTTCCTGGAACATATCAGTGAATTTGTTTATAAACTTCTCTGTCAGGTTCTGACGAACGTGATCCAGTTTCTGGTCTGCTAGTGGAGTGTGCACCTTCACATTTCTGCACAACTGGCTGAGTGGTATGTCCAACAATTCCAGACGCTCAATCCAGTCCAATCCCAGAAGATTCAATTTCGAATGCTCGGTAAGACAGACTGTGCCACATGTATGGACGTTGCCGCATTCATTGACACAGTCTACCTCACTAATCAGTACCAGTTTCTCTCCAGATGCGTTCTGAGCTGAATGTTCTGTTTTCTTGTACACCGGACGGCCAGTGTTCTTCCACGTCTGTCTCGAAATCAACTTAATATCAGAACCAGTGTTTAGCTGTAGACGTGTAAGACTACCGTTAACTTCCACCAACACGTATTTTCAGCGGGCGGCGAAGCTGGGATTAAAGGTGACCAAAACAGAATTCGGTTTTGCACCCTGCTTCTCCACTTTCTTTCGGTGGTTCCGTGAAAGCGACGGCGGACTGTTGAGTGACAAAGTTGAACGGCAACATATCTCCTTGTACCGGAATCAATTGCATTTTTGACATTTGGAGTGCCTGAATGGACAGAACCGCCAATCACCGCATTGCCAGCATGCAGCTGAGGACTTCGATAAGGGTTTCTCATTTTGCTTCTCGGTTCTTCCGTTGCGTGGCCGCTGTGAAACGGTATGGATTTTTGGTAACCCCGACTGTTCAATCATGGCTGTGTCATGTTTCAGATTGATCAACCGTTGGCACTCCACCGCTACAGATGCCAGAGTCATGTCAGGGTCCTGTTCAACCTTGTTCAAAATTCTGGTAAGAACGTCGGCATCTTGGATGGACTGTAAACCGCAGAAGAATAGCAGACACTTGAACTGATCCGCTGTCATTGTCTTCAACTTAAATTTTTCATATTCTCTGTTGACTGTACTCGCGTAAGTGACAAAATCATCATGTTCACTTTTCACAAACTTGAGGCATTGATAACATAGGTTGAGCAAGGATGATTGCTCTTCAAAAATATTCGTCAGTATCTTCAGTGTTTCTTTAAAAGTGAGATTATGAGGTTTCTTTGGAAGAATGAAATCAGTACACCTAGAATATTCTGTCGTGCTGAGTTTCCAAAGAAATAACCAAACCTTTCTTGCATCATCCATGTCAGCCAACTCCACTCAAAAGACATCTTCGTATCGGCTGAACCAAGAGTCGAATGTCACCCCGGCATCGGCATCATAAACACATTCATTGATGCTGTGCGTGATTGCGCCCACCGTTGAACACGGTTTGACTTTTGAATTTGCTGACATCAAAGATAAGTTGCGCGTTAGTGTTTCGATTAATTTCAGTTGAGCCGCATCGAATTGTGCCTGTTGCCACTGCAGGACCAATTTCATTTCTTCCAGGGAGATTGTCATTTTCCGCGTAGGTTACGTATATAACACCCGAAGCCGCTAGTTATTAGATCGTCACCTTGGTTATACCATATGTCGCTGGACCTAAAACGGAGAAATCAGAAGAGCCGCGGCAACACCGTTTATTGGACGAGCGAGACTAACTTAGGCCACAAAAGCTCTAAATTTATAGGACAAAACGATTACCATAGGTGGCCAACAGACACAGAGCGAATCGAATGAAACAGTGATATACGGCAGTCAGGGAGTCAGACCAGATCAAGTTACAGTATACATCAGAAAGCAGTGCGAGATAAAACATAGTCCAGATAGCGCACAGGCGTTCGGCCGCACACCAGCAATCTGATTGGCTGAGTGGAACCATACCGTCACCCACGCCCATACCATCTGAGCTGGACCGGCCGACCGATGTAGCGTGGTGTCTCCTGGCAGTTTCGTTAGGGAATGAGCCTTCTAACACAACTACATCAGGGTAATCAGGACACGTATTTTGTTGTGGTCGTGGTGTTACATCTGGTGAACCCAAAATTGTGACATATTGTGGCCTGCAAATGGCATTCTTGGAAAGTGGGATTATCGTACAACTGCTGCTATCAGTGCACTCAAATCGTCCCTGGCATTGAGCGTTTTAAGTGGAAAACATGGAGGCAAGTAACAGTAACTGTTGATTCGGATGACCTTATTCAATGCTGGTTTTCTGACCATAAACAAATGGATAAAAACGAAACAGTGCGCCCAAAATTAAATGTTCCACAGCAGAGCGTAATTACAACACAATCAATGAAACTATTCAGTTTCGAGTGTTGTACCAGCCTTACTATTAAAATAGTTTACAATCACGTTTATCATTACAACCGTCAACGCAGTGACCTTGTTTAGCAAATATTTGGTATTATCAAAGTTTTACTATTTTCATCTTGAATACTAGAAGGTAATTTTGTTCCCATGCTGCCGTCCTCTATGTAGTTCCACTGAAGTTCGGTGAATCTTCCCACAATGAATCTCAGTTTAAAACAAAATATCAAGGGATACATGAAGTGAACTTTCAGTCCCGAGTTGTTAAACATCATATACACAAACTTAAAACTCCTTGTGGTGGTTAACAAAATCTACCCTCAACTTGCCGAGTGGTGAGCACATGCTTTGTTTGAAAGTACCCCATACTTCCACTCTCAAGTGCGTTTGTACCTGACATAATGTTGAGCACACATCATTATAATTTGTTTCCGGAGCAAGTCACTTCATAGACCAGCCAATATTTTCTGGCAGGAATTGCTTCCGTTCAGTGCAATCGATCATTTGTTCTCTCCGTCTCGTTCAGTTAGTCAAACATGGAATGGTCAAGGCAGAAAAGATAAAAACTGGAACATTCTTATCCTCACGAAAAGGAGCGTGGACAACCGCGCAATGGAATTCAATTGATTACAACTCGAGGTTTTTAAAGTAAATAAAATGCACCCCCAAGCTGTTCTGGTCATTCTCATTGATTTTATGAAGTAACAGTAAATCGATGTTATCTATAAAACATTAAAACGAAATTCCAAGAGTTTACAGAAACGCATGAAAGACATTCACATTGGTTATTGACGGTGGGTTGCATGTCTGCTGAATCCTTCGACCCCTAGGTAGTGTACTCCTTGGGTATACGGAATTTACGCTCTTATGTGGATTGAAGGGTTCAAGGAAAATTAACTTTAATAGGGTCGTGAGAGATTGAGGATTGACGTAAAATATGAAACAAAACCGAAACTGCGGCTGGTTGTCAGTCAACAGTTTACTAATTTTCCGACGAAGAGGCTCCGATTAGGGATTAACCAGTTGACGTAACCATGATATACTGTCCCTTACTGCTTATTAGCATGTTCTTATTTTTGTATTAGTGTTACGTCTTCAAGACAACTGCTCTTCTGTAATCCCATTTTCCTCCTCTACACGGGGCTTGCTAAAGCTTGCAGACCCTGCCAGGACGAAAATGGAACAATGTCAAAAATAAACAGACAGCGAACAAAACTAAATTATTCATGGTCAAACGTTTAACGACGACAGTAGGTTCTATGGTGAGAAGCATCGACGACTTTTCCCTGGATCAGCCGTGTTTTCAACGCCGCCTTGTAGGAACCAGAAACGTTCATCCTTGATGTGTCATATTCACGATGACAAAGTGTGACAAGTTCCTCACTCGATCCGTTTCTTTTGCTTGGTGTAAAACGGTCACCCTTCGTCTACCCCCAAAATAGGCTTTGGACATTGTTTTGGGTAACTTTATACCGATCACGGAGGTCTGCGATTGTACAGTTAAAACCTTGTATTTACGTATGGACTCCCCCATACCCTTTGTGTAATGGCGCCAACCATTTTGAAAGAGGGGTACTAACCGATGGAGAAGGCTAGTAGCTTTATCAGAGACGACCGTTATCTTTTCTGGCATTTATACGATGACGGGTGTGCAGAGTAAAAACTAGCGGGCACTCAAGCAATTTGTGATACGGGCGTCCAACAGGAACATCAGACGTGAGTTCCTGTTTCATTTGCCATCATTGTTCGATGTGGTGGTGGATTATGCGGAAGAATTGAAGACAGTTACTGCGCTCTGAAAACACCTGAATCAGACCGATTCATGTTGCAGAACGGTCGCCGACACCATTTCATCTTTTCACATTAACAAGCATAGCACTATTGCGTCACTAACGTGCCAATCTTCCCTCTGATTTTGCTCACAACATAGGTATGGAACATGCTATCGTAATTTGAAGGCACTTTCTGCACTAACAACAGCGTTAAGTAACTCCAAACGAGCGAAATTGTAATAAACTTTGCATCCAACCGACAATCGCCACATAGCTGACTTCATCTTTTATCATGAAAGTAATGGCTGGAAACGTCACCACCGTAGGGTTGTTGATACGTTGAGCACCTCACAACCTAATTAAACCAATAGTGGTTACACGACTTATCTACCGGAAATTGGTGTGATTTTGAAGAACAGTTCAGTTGGCCTCAACCAGATCATGTGGATGACGGGACCCGAATGGTCAGTTATTACGTTTCAGACAGTCCTCCGTCGGAGGCAGAAGTGGTCCTGGAGGTTAAATTATTAAAGCGTAATAAAGTTCCTGGTCCAGACCTCCTCCCTCCTTCTCTTTTCAAAGATGGTGGGGAGAGGTTAGTATCATAACTGGCAAAACTCCTCCAGACGATCTGGGAGACTGGAGAGGTGCCTCTTGATTGGTGCCTATCAACAGTCATTCCCGTTTTCAAAAAGGGGGCCCGAAGTCTATGTGACAACCACAGAAGCATCGGTTTGGTGTCTATTGCGTCCAAGTTACTCACTGGTCTCATTTCACGTCAGCTCACTAAGCCAAGAGAAAGTCAGATACGCGAAGAACAGGCAGGATTCCGATCTGGTTGGGGGTGAGGTGTTCACATTTTTACCTTGCGAGGGATCTTGGAGCATCGGCACTTGTAGAGATAGCCGACAGTCGTGGTCTTTTTGGACCTGAAAGCTGCTTTCGACTCAGTGGCTCGTGACGTTCTCTGGAGCTGTCTTATCCGCAAGGAAGTATCAGAGAAATACGTGAATCTACTGAGATCACTGTATGCCCACTCCGCAA
>JTDE01000141.1:268066-283948 GCA_014338405.1 Paragonimus skrjabini miyazakii
CGCGGACGACATTGTCTTACTTAGCCCTTCTGCCGAAGACATGCAGACCATGCTAAGCAAAGTGAGTGACTGGGCTGGTTTATATGGAATGCACTTAGCACCTTCAAATGCAAAGTGCTGCTTCAAGACTGGGGCACTTCAACTCCTACTTTCTTCATTGCAGGTAACCCGCTTGAGACTGTGGACAGTTTCACATATTTGGGTAGCACTATCTCGTCAGCCTGTAATATTGCTGATGATGTATCAACGAGGATAGCAAAGGCACGAGTTGCCTTTGCTAAACTGCGTCATCTCTGGCGTTGAAAAGACGTCCGGTTGTTGCTGAAAAGAAGGGTATATAATGCCTCTGTGTGTTCCATTTTGCTTTATGGTTCGGAAATGTGGCCTGTTCACAAAGAATATATCAACAGGCTTGCTGTGTTTGATAATCGCTGTCTCCGCCAATTGGCCCATATTAAGTGGACTGATCGCGTGAGCAACGTGGGAGTTTGCCGGTGAGCATTCCGGAACGCTCGGGATGCACGATCAATTGGTCAACTAATCACGGTACACAGCTTGCGATGGTTGGGTCACGTACTCCGTATGTCATCTGATCGTTTACCGTATCGGGCATTACATACTGAGACCACCAACATTTGAGCAAAACCGCGTGGTGGTCAAGCAACAACGTGGTCAGAAAATGTGAAGACCCTGACTGCTCCATTGAGCAAAGTAGGTAGGTGTCGCCTGCCTGGATGGGGTCCTCGTGAACATTCAAATCGCTGGTTTGAGACGCCATCCGAGATGGCGATGTGTCGCAGTCAATGGCGTACCTGTATCCAAACCATTTCTAGTTTTTTCACTTAGTCTTCTTTTAATAATGTTCAACCTTCTTAGTAACGTTTTCTTCTGGGATATTCCACGTCACTGTTTAGGTGAGGGACAGCCCGAGCCACAGTATCTTTGGTCAGGGTCATGGCTGTTATGATGATGACGATGGTGTCATGTAGTTCAAGGCTAAACATGTCAGACGATTTGCCCATTATTAGCTAAGGGTCAGCGACACCTCTTGATGAAGGTTGCTAACTTGAAACTTCAACACAGTCTCGCGGAGGCCAAATACCTATGGAATGCTATACAGATCTGGTAGAGTATCAGTCAATCATGCCGTTTTATACATTGCTTTTGTTGTTACGGTGACACCACAACAAGTTCAATTACACTTTGCACGTTATGCCAGTAAATCTCAGGTTACAGGCCGAAGAGTTGTTTAAATCCCAGAGATACTGTAACAGTATTCAAAGCGCAATCACTATGGGATAAGTAAACCTTAATCACGTTAATGACTTCGTCCAGATCTGAGGCAAACAAAAGTATTGAAAGACGAGATGGATAATAGGAACCCATCCAACCTTCCATAAAGACACAACACTGTAGGATCCCGGTAATCCTACAAAGAAAGGTACCCAAAGTTGCTGGAAAACTGCTTAAAAAATGCACCATCCAGCAATGTTTATTCTACCCGGCAGAATAATAGGGGTTCCTGATAATGCCAGTTGAGTTTCTACGTGCCCATACGTTTGAGCAACTTTCTCATTGGTGTTTCGTGACCTCATTTGACGTCGATGCCTCTTCTATCCGGATAACGTCACTAAACGAACGGCATCTTTGAAGAGCTATTGCAAATGTAATTGATGCCCAACTCAACTACCATCTAATTAATGAGAAAATAACATACTTGAAGCATGTGATTTCCAAAGGCGCGACTTGAACCTAGCTAGAGACTGTTGGCTAAGTTATATAGTTGCCTACCCCACAAAGCTTCGTGAGAGTGCGTAGTTTCCTAGTTCTAGCGCCATACTTCAAAGGACGTATATAGGAGTTTGCACATGCAGTTGGCCTGTTCCATACCTTGTTGGAAAGAATTGAACGTTAGAGTAGTTCAATGAATGCGAAGTGGCATTCAGTTACTTACGGTGAACAATGCACCCTGGTTTTACCTTAGTTTTGTCTGGCCCATTTTTCTCTCCTGGTGGGCGCATCCTTTCATTGATGCCAATTATTTGGCCACCTGATTTGTTTTGTCACAGAGCCAGTTGATGAAAATAGGTGATTAACATCTTAGGGGAGTTTCTGCATAACCCCAACATAAACACAGACTCTAGCATTCTTCGTAAAACAGCACCTACATAAATTGTTTAGCAAGCAGCCTATCTCTTACACTTACCATCACTTCCTTTGTTAGCTTCAAAACTTCAGGAATCTAGAGGACTAAACTGTGTGTTGATAAAAGGCGTTTTTGGAATATGACTCCACGTCACGCCAGAAAGTCTCGGGCATGGTAATGGAGACTTCTTGTCTTTCAGTAAGCGGTACATAGCAAGTCACCCCTGAGTATGGATAATGGCAGACGGCCAAAACGACCAGGATAGAGATCTATCTCATTTTTTAGTGACACCGTAGGGGATGAAAAGGATACAAGGGCAAAATATTGGACGGAAACAACTACGATATACATTTTGAGACATCTCAGTGATTAAAAGATGCAATTTATTCTTTTAACACATACCCCTCTCCATTACAGAAAAATCGTACTGACGCAACAACCGTTGCCATATCTGTTGACGGACACTGAATTTGCCTATCTGGAGTGCAGGGACGATTGAACTGTAATCAAGGTTCCAATGTTAAAGGCTTGCTGCTACATCCTTGATAAATTCCAGGAATTGATATCATCCAAATAGTTCCTTTACTCTCTTCAGTCATGAACGTAAAACATTGGAATATATAAGACATGCGGATAGCAACAACAATAGAAACAACGATTGGGGTTACATAAAACAAAGACTGTTGTATGTTCCAGGGCAGAAAAACTGCCTGAGTCAACAGTTTATGCTCACACAGGACCAAACGGCGAGTATTGATCCACATTGCTACGGAAAAGGCAGGCAGCTTCGGATTTCCAGTACGCAACAATACTTGAAACTGTTGACTCATGCAGTTTGTCTGCCCAGGAACTGATAACAGTCCTTGTTTTATGTAAACCCAATAGTTGATCGTTTCTATTTTTGTTGCTATCCGCAAGTCATATATTCCAATGTTTTACGTTCGTGACTGAAGAGAGTAAACGAAATGTTAACATCTCGCGACGTATGTCTTCTATCGTTGCTGGTGAACAAAATCCGAATAACCGTTTATTCCGTCTTCACATCAACGGGGGATTTGGAGGTTCAAATCTCCCATTATTTCAGTTGCTAACCCTTGGGTGGAACCTGAGTAGGTCTTGAGCTCACTCGTCACTAAACAGGCGGTCTGTTTTCTGTTAACCTGTCCAACTGTTGCTGATGAGGGTATCCAAGAAAGTTTGCATCGGCAGCCCCTCAGACCATAAAATGAAGAACGATTACAGCAAGATAGGATGCTTTCTTGAGCCGCCCGGAAATTACAGACAGAATGGAAATGGCTGTTTATCGTGGAACGCGTATTATCTCACACACTGTTTGAAAGAAAACGTTGAATTCCCCAGTTACCTATCCATGGTCTTCAGTATGGTCGCCTCAGGCCGCTTGCGGAGTAGCAACTATACCAGAGGAGATGAAACGATGTTCGGAAAATATATCCAGCAGATGTGATACAGAGGGCGTTGCCTTAAGAATTACGGAGTTGTATTGGGTGAAGTCGATGCTGAAGTAGCTCGCCAGTCCACAACCTAGACGGTCTCCAAAAAACCGAGCCAGCTAAAGACCAGCCAATTAACCAAACCGTGACGTAATGTATTTTTATTTTTCTCAATCTGTTTCCACCCCTGTAGTGTGGTCACGAGCTAATGACAAATATTTCTTGGCAACTTTACGTTCTTTCTTTCCACATGCATTCTACACTTAACACGCGGTATGCCATTTTGAATACAACACTTCCCTCTTGAATTGAGATTACACATTGCAGTGACATGGATTGCAAATTCGCTCATCCCTTTCCGCTAATCCGTCCACCACTGTCAGTTTGGTGATATTCTTTAAAGCTGCTCAACTATTCAATCTTTCCTTTCATCTTTACGCTTGTAACCATTGACGTGATGCTTGATGAAAACATTTTTTGATTGTAAATGTTGAGAGGGATCGAAAGAAATTACAAACTCAAAAATATATCCTTAGCGCTAGTATCCGTTCAAGACGTGGAAAGAACGTGTAGAATCCAGGCTTGTTTTTTGTGACTTATTACCAAGCCAACTGTAAATAGTTGCATGGAGCGAATTCTTGAAAAAAATTGTATATTAATCGATCCATGGGTTTTTCACCAATGTTGAAAAAATCAGATTTTCGTGAGGTCCTACTGCATGACGCATATCAGTTGAGTGTAAAACATGAGGCTGACTACCGTTACAATGATCATGATCATAGAGTCTCCTCAGTCCTTACGTGGACACAAGGCTATGGAAGATTTCAGGTTTTGACGACATATTTCTGAGTGTATATTGTGGCAGGGAAGCTGGTGGCAGAGCCCTCTGTGACTGTCAACAAACGACCCATGTTCTTTTCCGATTGTAGATCACGGACTCGGTAAGTCGGATGGAATGAATCTGTGGGTGGAAGTAAGTAGTCTGAACCTATTGGATGCCTGATGATCGAAGGTGAGTAATACTTTGTCACACTGTGAGTTAGTCATACGGTATGATGCAGCCGAATGATTTCGCATAAACTTGGTATCTTACAGCACAGGAATAAACCCAATGCTACACACAGTAAGAGGTAACATGCCCGAACTTTAAGCCGTGAACGAAACCGTGGTATGGAGACCTTATCTACTGATCTTTCATACTTCCTTGGTCCGTTTTTCAAGACTCCGTTTAGTCGGATAGAATGTGAAGCCACTTGTCGATGGTATCTAGTTTACGGAGTTGATGGACACCAGCCTCCTCATGTGTCCTTGTTTTAGTGAGACTAGAATTTTGGCTATCTGTTTTTTGACCGTTGTGTGATGTCTGTGCAGCTACTTTTGACTTAGGTAGATCACAATGTATAGCCTAATTATACTATGTCAAGGAATGTAATTTAGAATAATCAGCGTGGATGTACAATTCGGAATTGTTACAAACTTTGACCTCTGGTTCAATCAAATTCAGCCCGTTAATCTTTCTGCTTCTCTTAACCGCTTAATTAGTGTTCGTACAGCATCTTCAATTCGTCCGTAAGCGCTTCAACATACTTATTTATACGTTTAACACAATGTCGGCCACAGCACTATTGCTCTGTTCCGTACAAAGAATGCGATTCAGTGGCCTGGCGTGGTCAGCCACAGAGTCAGTAAACTAAGCAACATTTTCACAGTAAACTTGAATTGTGCGATTGCTACAAGTGCCATATATATAAATATATACACTGTACATGGTACACTTATGGTAAGTGCACAATGTACTGTAGCAATCTGAACGTTGTTCAATTCACTGAAGACATATGTAATCATATATACACTTACATGAGGTACACTACTTGTAGCAGCATGCGTCGATAAGGATGACCAGAGAATGCTATTCACAACACTGCGTTTCAAAGTATTTTCAAAATAATTTTCTCAAAATCGCAAATTTTATCATTAGAACCATGAAGTCAATAGTAGAATCCAGTTAAAAAATTACTCCATTACTTGAATGTTTCCAGAATGACAAAGTTCGTTGAATATATTAATTATTTATCAACTATTAAGTGCTAGCACCATGAAGTTTTATTTTTTTCTCCATACAACTGTCACGTTCAACCTAAGTGTGGCTAAAATGTCTATAGCTTATCAAATGTATTACCCAAAAGTTACACGTTAATGCAACTTTCTTTGCAATTTAATTGCTACGGTAAAAAATATTCGACTGAGATAAACTTCTTATCAAAGAACTCTCAAAATCTAATGCTACGCCGGTTGTAACTTTCACAAAACATTTCAGCTTATAAACAGAAGCTGTCAAAAGTTTTATGTGAAATAGTTGCCTGCATTTATGACGAACGTTTTAAAATGTAATGTTTGATTCGACAGGACAATTTTTTTCAGAATTCTTGCAGAAATGCACTGTAGTTATAGGCCGGAATAGTTGTTCATGAAAAATAATTGTTACTAACTCCGTTAAAGATTATCTTATTTTGCGAAAATTAAATAATGAAGCTATTGAAGGGTGTTCATGTCTAACATAAGCCCTGTGGACACTGCTTGTTCATATAATCGTTAATGGGATTACTGAGGTTTTCCATTCGAAGTGTGACTCGACTTGCAGAAATTGCATCTTGAAGTCTCTGATCAGTTGACCCTGTTACAAACACCGACGTTTTAAATCCTGTGATTTTAATATAATGTGCTGGAAAATTTTGGGCTATCCAATTTTGACCGCTCATAGATCATTACGAGATGAGATGCACCGTGTCATGAAATGGGCAGCACTGAGAGTTGGGTCAATAAAGTCAATAATCTGGCTTCCACTGATCTAGCTAGATGAAATATTAATTCTCACATGAATCCCTAAGGATCTGTTGGAAAACTTCTTTGGTTGAAGGACAATCCGCAGCAAATTAGTGGATCAGTGTTTCGGGAAATTCACAGAGGTTTCCATTTTAACCATCTACGATACAATAACACACCATTTTCCTCTGTTTACAGATGAAACGAACAGTCTCAGGGTGACAAACTCAACCACATGTACTGCATCCAATAAGTAACTATTGTTCATTCAGTAATGGGATATGCATAATCTTGTTATCCTGCTTGAGCTATATCTCTTAACCCTCTTTTCTATCACCAAACTGACGGGTAACCATCATGACAACCATCCTATGACAAACTCTTCACGAACTCTGTTTAGCATCGATCAATGACCGATTGTTTCTCTCCACCTTTAGTAATGCGCACACTGAATATGACTTAAAAAGGTGGCCGGATGTTCTTCGGGCTCACAGTATTGACCAGCTGGAATCCCCCACGAAGCCATGGTCACCATTTGTGTAACCGAATAGCTGTACCACAACGCGGTGTTCGCCTGGTACGCACCAAGCAAAATGGAGCGCGTGATCCAAACGTATGACGATTGTAGGTTGATTAAACCGAAGTAGCGCATTCACATTTGCAAGCTTGTGCATTGGGTATTATCTGACAAGCAGCAAGCGCCCACTATTAGGTACCTAGAGAAATCAACCATGAGAACAGTTTTTCAACTTGCTTGTCAACCCGTTTATTTCAGCATCCCTACCACGTTCACTGTTACTGGAAATGTGTGGCAACGTTTACGTAAGCAGACAGCTGCATCGAAAGCATCTAAACTGACTCGATGACAAGAATATCTTTATCCATTATCTGATATAAGAGAAGAGCGAGGCTTATACTCTTCCATAATCGACTCGAACAGAGTAGACAGACAGGTCAAGTTACTTGAAATTTCACTGTCAACTCACTCTAAAGTCTTGATGTTCAGGTTGACTGTTTGAAAAAGTATCGTGACTTGATTCAAAGTTACACTTACAGACGATAGTACAAGGACTTCTGAGATCAACTTAATGCAAAGTTTAACAGTCTGTGAGCCGAAAGCCTAACCTAATCTTCCACTAAAAATTATCTAACCGTCTAGATTATTTATCTGAATCGTGATCTAGACAAACCTAAATATCGATGTTCGGTAAGACATATTTTTGCAAGCTTTTCTCGTGAATGAAATAAATACCGATTGATTTACAGGTCTAGTTGTTTGATACTGAGATAGTTGATGTCCTGCCTTATGGTCTCATTTAGCTTGTTTTCTTATACTGAGTGACATTCGCTGGTTAAACGACGTCAAGCTTCAGATTAAGTTGTTCCACGTGTGACTGCTTGAAGTGATCATAATGTGGATGAAATAGAAATCACGGATAAATGTGTTATGTTTTATTTCCAACATTTTCACTGGTGGCTGTAGATAAATGTTTCCCAAACTGAGCAGTGTCATCACGTGCTTTAGTCCCAGCAACTAGTGGTTCATCAATGGTAAATTAGACAGAGGGGAAGTGAATCATACTTCTGGATACGGCGATCTACTATTTGTTCTGAATTTCACTCACCCTTGTTTGCAAGTTGATAAGTCTGAGTTATGCATGCACAACGCACTCATCAACGGAAGCATGTATACACTTCTCCTGACTTGTTTAGGAAAACGTCCATGGTAGTTACGTTTAAGATTTTATTACCCATTTGATTCATATACATTTAAGAGAATCGTCGGAATCATGCTTATACAAAAGGCATTTGTAAAGTTAATAATCTCGTACACCACCGCTGTTGACGTATGCCATATTATACAACCTAGCTCAGAAGAGAGCTAGCGACATCTGTATTAATGTGAGTTTCTACCACTTCGTTTGGTTCACTCAAGTATTAGTGGACGAGGACTTTGATATTTCTCAGATGCAACCGGACGGTATCATGAGACTCTAAAGCAAGCATTTTTACAGTCTATTGAAT
Source organism: Paragonimus skrjabini miyazakii (assembly GCA_014338405.1). Classification (NCBI taxonomy): domain Eukaryota; kingdom Metazoa; phylum Platyhelminthes; class Trematoda; order Plagiorchiida; family Troglotrematidae; genus Paragonimus; species Paragonimus skrjabini miyazakii. Next base: position 276,512 of record JTDE01000141.1, read on the forward strand.
CGGTCGAATACCACGAATGAAATGGCAGTGTGTAATCTGTTGCAGTAAGCAGACAAAAAAAATAGTTTATTCTCGCAATGGTTCCGGCAGAGGTGCACTGAACAGCTTATTAACTCCAGAACGATAGAATTGAGGTATAACGCTCCAGTTATGTAACATACTCTGCTCCAGTTGAATGACTCCATCTAAAGACGGGAAAGAGTATTGTAATATATCTGGAATGTTCACATTGATCTTTTTTCAGAAGGTAAAGGAATCATACAAAACAGAGGTCCTTCTGGGCACTAGTCTGACCAGTTGCACTGGACGATTTCAGAATTACTCCGACTTGTCACCTTAATATAATTTTTAGCAAACCAATGTTTGTACCTCAGTTTTTGAAGAGCAGCTTAGTTTTCATGTCAGTAGCAGTAAGACTGACGCAATGAGTATCGTTCAATAACCTCGGGAATTTCGTCATGAACACAACTGGCTGCAGTGTGCACCTTGAGTATACTTCATCAAGACCTTCTATTTCTTCAGCCGTGGCGAAGTATGACCAGTGACGGACAAGTTCAGCCATCCAGGAGAGTTCTTATTTCAGGTAACACTTATTTTTTGAGTAGTCAGGTGAAGGTGTAGGAGTAGATATTATACTCTAGAGGCATTTATACGGCCACTGACGTGTGGCACCCTTTCTTAACTAAAACTATATTGGCTTTATATCAACAAAAAAACTACCAGCTGTCATTTAAACTTAAATTGAGGGTGTTTTCGCTCATCAATTGATCAAAATTTCCGTATTGGAAGCTCATTACTTTAGTCAACATTTCTTATGTTACCGTATTTCGGTAGCAGTTGATTAGTTGCATACAAAGAAGATACACTGCAATGGATGATCGGATGAACCAAGTGTGAAACAGAAATAAACACGAATTAAACACCGTTCTCAGTTCAACCTACATCGGGAAGAGGTGTCGCACAAAAGAATAAGGTCCACAGCAATGGCGAGATTATAAACAAGTGCTCGGGGGTTCTGATACTTCGGTGACGGATTGTTGTAACACCCGTCTCTAGATGTGAATTTGCGTAGCGAACTCTATAGAGACGTTGAAACTCCGTGAACAACGTGTATAGATGAACTGCACATTGGAGCTGAACCATGATAACTTCACATCACTTGTGCAACCTAAAACTGTGCTGTATCTGAACCGATTCTATTTACTATACCCAGGACGAATCCTGGACAGCTGGTAATCAGACATGAACCTGAAAGTCACACTCTTAAAGCAGATCATTCTGAATATCCGTGTGCATCTTCGGTTAGATAAAAACAGCATTCCTTAAGCTTCTCGCTCCACACTGTTGCTGACTGCTATTCCTTGCTTGGCACGGTTTCTGTACTCACTTAATTTTCTTTATATAGGGTTAATTTCAAAGATTTGTTAAATAGTTTCAATTGAGACCTTTTTGAAAGCTCACTATGTTGTCTGTGAACTCTTCGACCGGTTGTACTTTATGCTCACCAAACAGATAAACTTTCACTTGTTAAAAATGTGACATACGTCATTGGTGACAGAAGGCCCTTAGCTGGAGTGTAGGCGTGAAGTCAGTGGCCGTATCAGACGAGTTAACTACAGTCTGGCTGACCAAACAGCCTACGACATCCTAGGAAAATGAATGACTCCGATTAACAGTTTTTGCACAGTGAGCATGACGGAACGAATCAGTGGACGCTGTATAGTGACGCTAGCACGTCAATTTGATTGGTCAGGGCAAGTAAATGGGACCATAACTGTTGTAGTGGATGACAGTATCACCTTCTGGGTCAGGTTCGTCTATGTGAACAATAACTCTGCAGTCAAACCTCTGACAAGATTCCGGTCAAGACTTCAATTGAGAAAACTTTTGAGAAAAGGAACGGAAAAAATAACAGGAGAAAAAGTTTCGCACCATTTCCTACTAACAAATTCGATCAAACTGAGGGCTAGCAGAAGAAAAAGCAAAAGTAACAAGTTCTGTTGAACTTCTAAAAGAGCAAGAAAAGTCAGATGGTTGTCTATTATAAACAGTGGAAACCGTTTGTCTGTTGGATTTTGTCTCTTGTTTATGAATTTTCATTGTTTGTTGCTCGTCTTGTCACAGTTGTAACCATTCGTTCATCATATTCGGAACTTGGTACAGACTCAGCTGCAGATCGAGCCATGGTACTCCGACACTAAAAACAAGATCGCTGGTAACCATTCTAACGACCCCATCCAAACCAACTGACTATGAATTTTTCGGGAAAAGTATATACATATATGTATATGCAAAAGAATAAATAACTTTTATTTTAACGATGTCTGGATTGTTAAGTGAGAGTTATCTGTCTGCCATTAGAAATTCGCTCTTTTCCGGTTTACCTCAACAAATGTCTCCTAGGAAAGGGGACAAACATTTGATGCAGCTACCCGAATTTGTTTGTTTGTTGCACCGTGTGAAAATTATGAATAATATGATACTCAGTCTGAAATACTTACAACAGTAGGAAACAGACTGAGTGCGTTGAATCTGTGTGACATGAACTACCTTGTTAGAGAGAATATACAAAGAACGAGAAAACAAGCTGGCGAAGTATGTTAAGAAATATATTTTACCGTTTAGGGCAAGCGACAAATGAACAGTCTGACTGAAAGAAACTAGTCTGAGCACTGTATTTGTCCGAAGGATATAATGTACTGTGATTGGCAGAAATATTATTCAGCACATCCTCTGTATAGTTTTTTAAAACTGTTTTAACGGTTCTGAACACATCAGTTACTCAGCAGTTTGTGTCATAATACCCCAAAAGTCTGATCCCATGTTTGTTTATCAAGTAAGAAATTGTTCACATCAACAGTTTTGGAAACGTTACACATCAATTTAATAAATTGTCTCTATAGAGTGTATGAACTAAGTAGATGGATGAATTGGTTGCGAATTATCTACTTAATCATCAATGACACAAGTGATAAAATGAAACATTGCGTCGAATTTTCAATCTAAACTTTTTAGATCATACCCTACAGAAAGTATCCTGTATGCCAGTCATGGAGAGGCTTTTTGTGAAGAAACAGGAAGAACACAATTATCGGGGATTAACGAAGAAAGTTCTAACATTTTCCACCATAATCTTTAAAAACACTGTGTAGTTCATAAACTGTTTGCGATGACTAATAGCGTTGTATGTTGTACGAAGAGCATTGGTGCAGCAATATGTGGAAATATTGTCGAGGTGGCCATATAGAAGCTCATGCTATACACCAATCCAGACGCATGTGGCGGGATTTATTTCGACTGTCATTAGAATTGGTATATGGGCAAAACAATTTCCAAGCAACGATGCGCTGTTTTGGGGCCTATAGCGCTTGGTTGTTTGGGGACATTTGGAAAGCCTCAAATGTGGCATAAATCCCATAACTCACTATTTTGATTGAACTTCGATGAGAGATTAGACAAGACGTACCATGCACCACGTGAACGCATTGTTCAGTATTAATCCGGAATAGAAAATGTTTCCCAGTTGAGTAAGACTAGACCCACTGAGGCTAGTATTTGTTTGTACGCCTGACATGATTGTCTTCAAAAAAACCCAACGACGGTGTATACACAGATACCAGCTACACAAACAGATGTTTCATCTCCTAGGAGTAAAAATGGGGAGTAAAAATGCTTAATACATAAAAAAACGTAAGTGAAAAAGAAGCAAACATAGTTTGATGGTGAACACTATTTTGTGAATATTATTTAAGTGCGTTCCAGCTACAACTTCATCTAACCTAGCGTCATTTAACGGTAAATCGTTATACACAGCTTCATTTTTTGCTAGATAAGGTCTATCTTTCCCATAAGAATGTTGTATGGTTCTGTCTGCAGGCCCTCCCAGTTAGCCACCGTTGCGAACAACGTATTTTGTGTTCACCGCAAACAGAGATAAAATCAAAATTACAAAATTTGAAAAATATTCACTGCCTATCAATAGAAAGAAAGAACAACGACTGAATGATTGTCCTGTCAATCAACCCCTCGGAGGGTTACAAAATGTATTGGTTTCATTCTAAAGTGAACTGAAAGTTTCCAGTCATTGATCAGATACAGTGTGTCTACCGGATAAACTGGTATGTCCCAAACTAGCTCATCAAATTGATTCATCCCATTTTTTCCGTACCTATCAAGTAATGATGTGCTACTCGACGTTACATTTGGGAATACAACGATACATTTTACACAGCTGATTGAAACATCGTCCTTAATTTTTTTTCAACCTATCGCTCTTACTTCTTCAGACTTGGGACTTATCAAAACCTATTTCAAAAATCAAGTGTAATTCACATCCATATTTAGACGTACCCTGTCCTTATGTTGCAAACACCATATAATGCCTAATGGTGTCAATTTCCTCATAGATCTTTATATGCTTAGTAGCTGTCTGCATTCCAATAACATGCCAGCTATATTTAAGTCGTCCATCTCAGATGCGCGCATCCAAATGACGAATAAATGAACAGTGTATTTCAGAATGCTTTTGTTTAGCCGCCTGTTTGTTCATCTTCAATAAAAACAATAGTAAACTGCTTGAAACCACAAGATACAAACTTTTCTTTTGACATTACTGGGCATAATTAATGAAGCTTTATTTCTCTGCTTATATGGACGTCAACGCGACGCAATGACACCACATGGTGATCAGTAAACACGTTACATATAGATGTACTTTTTTCGAAGCCCAACGTTTCAGTTACTGATCTGATATTTACAGCTTTTCTTATATGCGTCTGTACTCTCTTATTTGCCATTTTCTTTGTTATGTCTCAGTTCATTCGCAGTGTTGTTCTTCTTTAGTGAATGTAGACCTTGCTGAAGAACCAACTATTTTATGTTAATTTTCTGAAAGGGTTTTTGGAAAGTAATGGCATCCCCTTTTCCGATGTCGCCGAATCTGTTTCATTTCAACATTTCATCGGTTTTTGTCCGTCAAAAATTATCTGGTAACTACTCAAGTTCACCAGATAACGTATTTAACAATGCTTTCGTCTCTCAACGTCGTCAGAAATTTGTAAATATTCACGTTAACATCTGCCTAATAGAAAGTAGATCTTGACTTTATTTTTTGCTAACCATTTCATAAGTAAGCAGACGTGAGGCTGCTTTCTTCAGAAATATATTCCGTTACGGCATCCAAAGCAGGTTGTTTTTTATAAATGTATGTATATATCAGCAGCTGCGTGCTGAAAGGCACAGGATTATAAGCCAAAACCATAGGTCAAATGTAAAACTGAAAACAAGAGACAAGCATAAATGTGTGCTGTTTGTCAATAAATTTTACTGTCTGTTTTCACGTTGAAGTTGAATTAACCAACGAATCTTTGTTACCACGTGGAGCTGGAAACCAACGTATGGGAGCAGCTACCACCACCCAAGAGAGAAACCGGGCACAATTAACCACGTAACATCCTTTGACTACCTGTGCTCAGTCTGTCAGGTATTAGCTTCCCGAGAGATAACACACGAATTTGTCAGGAGGATTATGCTGGCACGGCCCACATTGCAGTGTGGGTGAGGAAACATGCAATGGCAGTGCAAATCAAAACGCACAAGCCGCCGGCATTAGCGATGGCTCGTCATCTTCCAAAAAGTCATCAACAAATGAGCATTACACAAGTATTCGGAATTTTGCACGTAACCGACCAGCTCTGGTTGCTGCATTGTATCGTGGTTCTTGCGTTGATACGTTGCTCTTCATATCTGTGTTCAGAAAATCTCGTTTGTTTACATAGCGTTTTCAAGGTGACCGTTGACATTTTTACCTTAATTTCCACCTTAAGCCTAGATTTTGTGAATTCTACATGAAGGGGCCTAGTAGGCATCGATATTAGCCTCATTATAAAACATAGGAGGAGCAAGTTGAATTACTTCAACAAATAGTCTTTTTAGTGAAGTCTAGGAGTGCTTGTTTGTTTGAGTTAAAACATAGTGCTTCCTAATTTGCTTCTTCCTTTATCTGTTTGTATTCTCTACTCGTGTCTCTATCGATATTTACAGTTCTCTTGATCACAGTGTAAGCTGAAAATGTATATATATTGGGTACTGCTACTGAATACTCTTGAGCACTGCATGCAGACACTCGACCTGACTTGTACCCGAAAGTGTTTGCGTAAATGCTTCATAATCGGCCTGATTGAGAGGCACCAGTAGCTGGTTTATTTGGTGATCTGTGTCGGTTGCTGTTGTCAACAGTTCCAGACGAGTGAAGGCAAAATACACTAAGGCGTTACATAATTCTCAGATGTTGTATTTACAAGCAATACCTGCGTACTTAGCATATTACGTATACCGATAAAGGTAGTGTTACTTTCAATTCTAGAAAGTTGGTCATTAATAATGGAGCAGTATACCTCACGGTGTGTAGTAGCTTCATGGCTCAATGTGATCACAATACTCAGTCGGGTGAAACTGCTGAAGCTTATTTATCATTTGCCACAAATCTCCGTTGTGTGCCCTGGAGGACTTACGATTTACATTACGCTCGCCAGGATTAGCATAGCTTCAGGAAGCCACGGGTAAAAATTCATTTGTCTTCAATTATAAGTTTGTTCCTTTAGTTTTGTTTTACACCTGTGTGACTGAGAAGAATTTAAGCAACGGATTCATCTCGCGGACTTTATGTTCTCCCAGTGTTATTCGAATTGATAAATTGGACAGATTGTTTCACGAATGCTATTTTATTTCGACAGGGCGACCAAATACCAAGTACAAAATGCAATAAACTCACAAGGCCAACGAAAACAGAAATAGTAAACCGCCTTACTACAGACTTCTAAGAAGATAGTTTGTGGGTAATCAACCAACCGTAGGTCGCTGGTTGGTATGGATGGGTAATATATTGACTAGTTAGTTGCCTGACAAATTCATATATCGTTCATATGGTGACGGATTATTACGGGTGTGAGAATCCCTTGCAACTCAGGGATCGTTGGCGCATTTATGACAAAACTCAATTCAACTCCACAGAGTGAAGTCAGTTATACACATGAAGTCAACACATTCCCGACATACGGTGCACTTGAATTCACAATAGCGTCGGGCTGCGAACTTCCGAACATTCTTCCGATTTGGTCCCCGAACCTCTCCCACCTGTACCTACTACCTAAACCCCAAGGTTCATTGTACCGTAAATTCTTTTCAGTTGGATCACGATTACCCAAGTTTCGCTACCATTACAACAAGTGAATTGCACCCCATTTCTCTGCTATTTTGCGTGTGTCTTGGCCAACAAAGCTGACTAACCATCAATACGGGTTTTATTTCGTCAGTGCCTGTTGTATTGAGCAAGGACGACCGGCCTCCGGACAGAGCTACTTTATGTCTCTCAATCCGAAGACAACATGGTCACAAACTAGACAACATTTAAAGGGTTTGTGACCAATCAGGAAACAA
>JTDE01000141.1:287291-314145 GCA_014338405.1 Paragonimus skrjabini miyazakii
TGTCCAACGGCAATCGAACTGGGAAGCCATTTATCATGACCGACACGAACTTCCGTCGATCGGGAACGTTGACTTGGGAAGTTGTCAGCAGGCTCAGGTATCTGCCAACCTGTTTGGATCTGAACCTTGATTTGAACTTGGGGTTGCACCGGGACTTTGAGGTAGAGGAACCGCTGTCATTGTGCCGGGATTGACAAAATTCGTCCTTGTGCCCAAGTTGACCACACCGAGAACAACGGTGCCATCTGAGAGGACAGTAACGATGAAAGTGCCAGGCGCCGCAATGTCTGAACGGGGACGGAGGGGACTTCTTGGCGTATGAGCGCAGAGGATTCGAGCCAAGTCCTGCGGGAAATGAACCGGGGCCGGGATGCCGAGAAATTCTGAGTTCGCGTACCATTGCCCGAACCGTGTATGAATGAGCCGGATTGTACTGCATGTACGGCACCAGTGCCGCGTTGGACCATTGCAGTGTTGTGTTTCAGGTTGATTAGGCGATGGCATTCCGTGGTAAGCATCTGAAGCGTCGTCGTGGGATCGACCTTGTTCAGCAAACGAGTACGGATGTCTGCGTCTTTCGGAGAGTGAAGACCGCAGACGAACACCAGACATTTGAATTGATCCTCAGTAAGCGAACCGAGCTTGAAACGCTGGCACTCGCGATTGACCACACCAGCATAAGTGACGTAGTCGTCGTCGTCTGACTTGACCAGTTTCAGACATTGGTACCTTGTGTTGAACAAAGAAGACTGATCACCGAAGATGGACTGCAAAGTCTCGACCGTTTCCTCGAAGGAGTTGTCGCGTGGGTTCTTTGGAAGTATAAAGTTGACATACTTCTCGTGCTCAACGGTGCCGAGTTTGCATAGGAGTAGACGGACCTTCCACGGTTCGTCCTGTGTACCAAAATCGACATTAAACAGGTCCTCGTACCGTCTGAACCAGGTATCAAACGTCAAGCCAGCCTAAGCATCGTAATGAAACTCGGTGTTACCGCTTGTGACAGCATCAATTGATTGCTTTCCACCGGCCGACGCCGGTGGGGCCAAGTTTGATGTAGATAACCGTTCAGTAAGCACCTCGATAAGCATCAGCTGCTGCGCGAGAAGACGTTTCAAATCAACGGATTCGTCAACCATAATTAAAGGTCAACAGATCCGTTCGCCAATATGTTGTATTGGGCAAGGACGACCGGCCTCCGGACAGAGCTACTTTATGTCTCTCAATCCGAAGACAACACGGTCACAAACTAGACAACATTTAAAGGGTTTGTGACCGTGTTGTCTTCGGATTGAGAGGCACAAAGTAGCTCTGTCCGGAGGCCGGTCTTTTCTCTGTGTTCGTTCGTTAGCCACAAGTGGTTGGGTTGGCTGGGAAGATTCGTATTAATCGTGCATATTTCGTAGTTTGTCGTTCAGAGCCGTTGAACCTCGTTCTGTTATCTACCGTTTCTCTAACCGTTATTCTGTTGTCTGTTTACGCGCTCGTTGGCCGTATTCCAAGTTACAACATATTGGCCTTATTAAAGAAATACATGAGCATTCAGTCCCGTTTCTGATTACCGGCTGTCCGGGAAGCGTCATGAGCTTATTAAGTCAAATCGGCTCAGGTGTACCAGGACTGTCGCACACGTGATACGAAATTATTACGGTTCAGGTCCAATGTGCAGTTCATCTATACACGTTGTTCACGGAGTTTCAAAGTCTCTATAGATTTCGCTACGCAAATTCACATTTAGCCATCCAGAGACGGGTGTTTCAACAATCCGTCACCAAAGTATCAGAACCCCCGAGCACTTGTTTATAATCTCGCCATTGCTGTGGACCTTATTCTTTTGTGCGACACCTCTTCCCGATGTAGGTTGAACTGAGAACGGTGTTTACTTCGTGTTGATTGCTATTTCATCCATGGCGATGTATCTTCCGTCTACACAAGATAGCATGTGGCCGGCTGAGTTATGTAATAGACTAGGAAGATCGAGACGTAAGGTGTTCAGCAGGATAATGTCCATATGGCATTCGAATAAAGTGCTGCCCCGTGAATTCTTATGGCAAACTGCAAGTATTCCATTCAGTCACAGGGTGAATATATATGTTACTAATAAACATATGTGCTTCAGACCAGTGACATTACAATGAGCTGGTTACATTTTGACATCATGTTATCCACCATGTTCTGTCTGCGTGAATGTCGCGATTGTGTTTGTTATTTTGGACTTTACGATATCGCTGACGATGCCGGGTAGTTTCGTTTGTTCATTTCCGCATAAAGTCAAATAATTACGGGTAAAACATCATGCAGTATTAAACGAACAGTGGATGTATAGCGAGTGGAAGGTTAGTGCTTATGTGGGTCAACCTGGAGCGAATAACATCCTGGATAAGATGAAGTGATCAGAGTTAATTGCCTCGGCACAGAAGGAATTTGAAGAATAAACAAAGTTTAAACACAAACTCGTTTACACTGCGGAGCAATTTGGCTAGTGTGGCAATCAAGACTTTCACAGTCTGTGATCGCGTCATCGTCTTGCCACCTTGTGGTGTCTTCCAACCATCAACAACTTCACTAAGTAGTGTGTTGTGCGGAAGACGCTGTGTTGGCATAAACAGCACACGACCCAACTAGCATAAGGTATGCAACGTTACTCCCTTGGTAACGGATCAGTTATTGACTCACTTTCTCAGTATTCATAGACAAACTAACATGCTGCTCACACAGTCGGTCCATTCGATATAAGTTAACTAGTGGCAACAGTTGTTGAACACCGAGGATACATCTTCCAACAAATGAGCCGTCCCTGATCTATAGAGTATAACTAGGTGCACATGTATGTTGCAAGCGAATGCATCGCATGATTTTATTGTTCTTTTGAACATCTGGTCAGCAACTTGCCTCGGTAGACATATCAATCGGCAGCCCAGTTGACCTGCCTACAACAAGAAAAATAAGGTCAGGGAATGTTCAATTTTGTAACAACATATACAACTTAAAAGTGCAACCTGAATGCTATGCAGACCAACTAAATCATTCGACCGGTTCATCATGGGATACATGTTCCTTGCATTGTCTTGCGTATACTTGTTACCAATCAGCTTATTACGTAGTAGACACTCCATTTCGAACTCGTTGAAATGCCAGTGTTCCTTCCAGCATATCATCCATCACTTTGTTGAATAAGAAGGAGATAAGACACCCACTGGAAGCAAAAAATACCTCATGAAGCTGCCCACAACTAGTCACTCTACGTTTAATGGAGGCATAAGACCTCAGCAAATCACTATACTTCTGATTTTGTGACAAAGTTAAAACGGTTGTTTGGTCCGTTGACCAAGGATAAAACACGGATGCCTGTTTATCTCTCGCAAGACAAAGATAGACTTGATGTACGTGATACCAAGCATTGAAGCATTTTGTTATTGTAGATGGTTCCCTGTATGTTTCACTTTAGAGAACGGGGATATCTTCCATTGAGATCTAACCGTGAGTACCCCGTCCGTTTCCCAGGTGAAAATGAAAAGTATGGTTGGTTATGACATATCCACCGATCCTCCGTTGGAAACCGCAGCAGCATTGGAGTTTAAATTACCGAAACGTATCAAGGCTTCACGTACAGATCTCTCAAAACTTAACTGACAATCATAATGAGAAGCCGGAACTAACCTCCCTTGTCTACAGATAAATGGACTGGCTCGGGACGGCTGAACTGTTCTTCGGCGTGCTTAGTCCATCTGTCGAGCGGCCGCTACAAAGCGGTACTTTCGTGGTCCAACATTTTCACACGGATTATAATTAACGCCTTGTGAACAACCTGTAGAACGGGGACTTAATAAAAACAACAACCCCTCATTCCTTAGAAAATACCTCTTGCATCTCTGCTTCTCACGGCCATGTAAGCCTCAAGGTCACTCCAATACTGATCTTGTGCATGCGCTTTAGTTAATCGCGGTCTGTGATTTATAGGATAATCAGCCAATGTTTGTTCATAAGCTTCAATGAGTCTGCAAATTTCTACTTGCGCCGTATTCGTAGTACGTCATCGGAACAGACCTATTCTGGACTGGTTAACAAAGCTACTGATATTTCTGTCAGTGCTCGATCGAATTACTCCATTGTTGTGGTCCGGGCAGTTTGCAAGACCGTCCTTTCTCAGAATTACTAAGCTGTGTTTCTGAGCAAAGGATTTATGGACAAACGACACTGCAAAATAGATACATCCAGCGTTATAGACTGAATCAAGATAGTTACTTCAAAATGAACTGGGGTCCAATAATGGAGTGATACCACGGATAGCTGATGGTGGTGCGGTCAATTTGCGTTCACGGTTGAGTTGCCCATGGTGGTTTTCACGTGCCGTGTTGCTGCCTTTTTTGCTGAACTACGCAGGTTGATATATGGAGTCCGCGAAATATGTATACTTTTAACGGTTTTTCTCCTGGGGGTGAACATATAACTCAGTAACTTCCCTTCAATGGAGAACAGCGAGGTTGTTCGTTCATTTTGCCGCCATGCGAAGGTGTGTCGTAATGTCCAGTTTTTCCCAAAAGAAAAATCAGAACGTCATCAAAGGCCTTCCTAATAGCACCTGAAATGTTTTCGCTCGGAGTGGTTTCAGATATGACAGAGAAACATCATCTTCTTGGTCGATGTTGACAAACTATAACCGAAGTTTTAAATCACCCAGTACACAAGCCAACATTCATAGGGATCAATTAAAGCGAACTTCACTATGTCTTAAAGCTAGGTACAATCTTTAGCTTAATCACGAGGTTCAATTTCGTTTTCACTAGAAACCTCAGCAGAAAATCGCTGCTGTATAGCATTATTCAAGGGAGAAATTAATTCTGGAAACAGCAAATACCTAGTATTGGGCGCAAGAATGCACTATCTGGGGTGGGTTACTGAACTATCTACTAGACAGTGTGGATAATAAAAGCATTAATGTTTACCGGTTGTCTTGACTTCAAGAAGAACAAACTAGGTACGGAGGAAGAAGAAAGTGGAAATAAGTGAACCGGCTTGTCATGGAAACCATAACTTCAGGTACTTCTTGGTCATTTTTACCGCCAAGAGGACTTACTCTGAAGGTTCCTGCATATCGAGCTTAATAGTCCAACTGTTCAGACAACAGGATAGGGGATGTTTACGCGGACCCTCTCCGGAGCCACTGGGTCAAACTTAATACTTCTTCAACCGTGAGGATCTAGCCTAGTCTATGGGAAGTATGTAAACCTGTGGTGTCTAAGACCGATTATTTCTGTGTTTATTAGATAGCTGTTATAGAAGACAAACCGAAAACAGTTGTTAAACTAGTCATGTTAACAAGTTCGAACTGTTGACTGGATTATTCCCCGTGTTATTATTGAAAGCATCGTTGTAGTCCAAGCAGCGTTTTGGAACAGCCACGTCAGGCGACTCAAGGATGAAAATAAAAATCCGCACAGTTGCACAAAGCGTGAAGTGTAGAAAACAGTAGACAACTTAATTTGAAATGGTAGGGTTTTCGGTCATTAATACATCATATTAAGTCATTTTTAAGTTTTGTCGCAAAAATACTAAGCACTGTCGTACCATCACAGTTTAGTTTTACATAACTTCTGAGGCATGCATGCAGTTTTGCGCATATATAGCTCGATTTTAAGCGAATGTACTCCATCTGCCTAAATTCGGCTGTAATGTTTGCAGGTACTGCGGTTAAGAAGAAGTATACGGAAGCGTCACGGCCTAATGACGACCGGAAACTTCTAAATGCATCGGAAAAGTTAGACTGTGAAACCAAAAGAAACAGCCCTTTTTGAAGTGGACCCGAATTAACTGTGATAAGATCATAAAGCACATCTGGGCGTAAGTTGGTTAGGAGAAACATTTACATAATAAACTAAAGAGAGTGGTTGAAGTCGCAACCGAACGTCAACAAACCAAATGATAGCTAGCCAGACTACGTTATCACGACTATCTGAGCTTGGTCAGTTAAACTAATCGTATGCCTACCGAGGTAGCCGCCAAATCTGTGTAGCCTGCTCGTGTATACAGAACTGGGAACATTTGAATAACCTTTAGCGTTTTGATAGTACAGAGTCCTCGTAGGTCGTTTGAGCGATCAGTTGTTTTGTAAACATGCATCTTTCTACAAGTTACACGTCGCGGATCTGCTGTAATTCCTTTCGATAAATTGCGAAACTGCTTACTGTCTTCCAACAACCAGCAATGTCGCATAGTTACACACTAAGTATCTGAATCACGTAGGATTCCATATAAACTTTTACAACTTCCTGCTAGTTTACTTCAAAGTCTACTAAACGGACAGTTGGGGCAAGAAAACTGACCCCATACGATTCGAGTACAATACAAGATTTCATCTGGCTAGTTATCAAACATGCTTCATTTCAACTCAACCGTTGTTTACTCACCAGATAGTAGGGTCCATGCTTCACAGTCTTATCTAAATTACATTCGAATATTGAACTGCATTATCCATTTACTGGTTTTTCTGAATGTCCGTAAGATTAGCCCTTAACAAGGCCCCTTTGTCGGTATGATACGAAGCAATGTACTACTTAGATGTCCTACCTCGACAGGCTGATTATCGTCTCTAGAAGCCATCATATTAGCAAAATGATTGACAGAATATGATTTTTACTGTCTTACAGTCCACATAAACCGCTGTCTGCCGTTCAAATATTTGATCTAGTGTGTACAGTGGTCAGCGATACTTTTTCAACTGGATCTTAGTGCCATTTTGTTGTAGCAGACTGATTCCGCAAAATGTGAAAATACATCAACGGGTGTAAATACACTGGGACTGCTGTACGAAATTATCGGGTCCGTCATTAAGTTGACTGTACTTAGTAGCTGAATGTGGAGGCATACTCATAAAGTAGAACAGAAACGAGGTTAGCATATCGATTGTGTAAACTTGCTTTGAATTCATTAACACGGTAATGAAGCCCACCAGTACTCTAGATAAACCCTAGATAAACAGCGCATGAGTGTGCACGCTTGTATATCATGAGAACTTTCTAAGCAAATGAAAAATAATTTATACGAACGAACTTAATTAGCTGTTTCGCAAACTAGATTGAAATCAGGGAATGTATTAGAGTACACGTTAGTTGCACCGACATCCACTTATCCTTCCGTTGTCAAAGGCCGTCACAACATAAACGAAAAGGCTAACGACAGTTTACACTCATTCCTTGTAAGCTTAACTCTTTCAAAAGCCCTTGAAATGTTTATAACTTCAACTCTAATCATATACGTCTACTTAACAATTGTGTTGCTCTTTCAACTTGGCGAAACCAAATGAATCGATTCCATAGCTAAACTAGGCATAGGGAATCTGGGAAAAGACAAGTTAGCTTTGTTTACAACTGGCTCCACGGTTGCTAAGAGACCAAAACGACGGAAAGGCAATCAAGGGCTTGAATAAGGCAATGAAAAGAATAAAAATGCTGCAAGGTTATTGGAAATAACACTTTGAATGAAAAGCAAACAACTTTCAGGTTTCCTATTTACATAATTTGTCGCGGTGGAGTATAACGGCCCTATGAAAATCAAAGGCAGAAATCGTTAGTGTGATTCATGCATTCCACAGTGCGCATACAATTAGGCTAATCAGAAATGAAAGTCCGCTGAAATTCGTACGTTGTTGTGTCGTACGTATAATGACACCTCTCAGCGATTAGTCGTATGCTTTAAGAAGACTGGATAGATGCAACCCAAGTGTCTGAGTTATCACCCTTAGCGATCCATGTTGTGGAGGATTTTTTGTGATGATAGGTTTATAAAACCTCTATTATTAATTACAACGGGACATAACGATTTCAGGAATGGATAAAACGACATATGTACTAAGCTGTACGGGTTATAAATAGCCACCATGGAGAAGGAAGTTTCACCGTTTTTGATTATTGGGAGGACAGGTTTAAAAACTGAACTGCTTGTGACCATAATGAGCTCCGGTATCGTTGAGAGTTTCTTGTTTTTCAATTTACAAATTATTAGTGCAGCTGTAATGTTGTCTTCTGCATTTGCCAGTGTGCGTAAGTGAACATTACTGGATTGCGTGAGACAAGTTTTCGTGACTGGTACCACGTTCACATTTTGATTCCTCCGGTGATTTTCAAATGCCACGTGAGTAACAGATTACTATGGACAACGTGTCAGCTCTAATTCTTATCACACTGATGTGCAAGCCGAAGAAGATACTGGTTGGGCTTCACCACCAGTTGTGCGATGTGATTGCCGTTTGAGAATATCACAAACAGATGCCACCGTGTTTGTTGTAGGGAGCCTCATGTCATGGTTGCTTCAACATCCGATAAAATAGTCGTACATACTGCTGGCGTCAGCGTGAAGGCAACGTTATGAAATGACTGAGATGAGAGATTACATGGAACCCGCCGGAGAATCGTATTTCCTAATGATAATTTTTCGTTGCTGTGAGATCTCCTATCCAGAGGCGTCCGAGGTTAAATGTGAGATATGTCGAGGCCGCCGGAGTCGATATCTGAGTAAAATAATGTCGGAGGAAGAGTTGGTTGTGTCTTTGGGCAGTCGTGGCCCTTTCTTAATGTTGATCATCACTACCCGACCCAAAACCTTAACTGTCTTTTTATAGGTGTTGCTGAGACAAAGTTGACGGATTAATGTCAGTAGTAAATTAACCCGTAAATTATCCGTTCTCTGGCGCAGTTTAATAAATATCGTCCCCATCTCATCAGTTATTTTGATACATCGACCACTCCAGCTGTTAGTATGATTCCTCTTCAGCTGACTGGTTTACCTAGAACCTTCAACGTTTCTCTATGGAAAGGTGTTACTGTGGTGGATTCACTAAATAGTGAATGTCGATCATCTACCTTTATATGAATGCATTAGGTCGTCTAGTGGTTTACGGTCAAACCTGTTGCAAGCAAACTATTTTACAGAAGTTCCGGTTTGATTCCCAAATTGTCTTCAGAGCAGGTCAATCACACGTGGACATATAACCAATTTTAAACATCTAGACAGAGTCCCACAGGGTGGAAGTCATGGCTTAAGCAATTGGACGTAGTTGCAAGAAGTTATGAGAATGATAACAACCTGAATTGCCGCAAGATCAACACGTACCGTGTTTTGAACACGGGGGATTGCAACGCTTGATATTCAAAGCCTCAAAAAAGTGGAGGATGAGTTTCCATTTGTTCCAAAAAATAACAGAAAAGGCGCCATAACTTTGATTCTGTGTTTTATTTGAATCATGTAACTTGCGACTGAAGTTAATCAGAACATCACAAAATTTGTCTCCGCTCCCTGTCTCATCCAGGTTTATGGAGAAAACGCGTTTTAAATTTCCGCAACCAAAACCTGTTTGCGGAACTTTCCACCCTGAGGCTTCCCTCACAAGACAGCTACATAGTCCGCTCACATCCGGATACTAAGTTACAAACACCTAACAAGTGTGATTGCCTGTTATTTTTAAGGTTACATGGTCAGCTCCATTATACTCAGCGAATTTCAATTCAGTTTCCTAAGGTTAGCGAGCTGTAGGGTAAATCGACTGATCTTGGTTTCCAGTCCGTTTGAACAAACAGTTTGGAACTTCTCCGGATAAATCATTGAAACATCGCCTGTTAATAATTGTTTATGGAACACCATTTCTGCGTTGCATTGTTTGGTGTATTTGTTCTCAGACTAGAAGTGTGTTCAGCACATCACGACAGGAACTTCCCGGAGTTTTGTCTCTTTCAAAAATGTATTACCTTCACAGAAGGTAGTCTTCCGAGTGTGTTGGATGTTAATAAGATAATTCGGTGACGGAGATCAGCTGAAATGACTAAACATAATGCTTGCTGCAGTTGGAAAACAAGTCTTTTCTGTGGCCAAGATGCCAGTATACACAGGCGTAATAATTACTTTGTTGAAAAATTTAACCGCTGTACTGCTCATCAGGGTTTTGTCAAATGTTGGTAACTGGTTCTGTTTGCAGCAACGAAAGGTAACTATTCCCAAGGGATCAATTCACACCTGTATTCAGCCTAGAATCTTGGTGTTTGACAGGCACGAGTTCTTTGTCTCTGTAATTCTCTTTGTAATTTATTTTGCAAAGCAAGCAGAACTCTTGTATAGAGTTATGAGTCAGCTACTTTGTGGCCAGTACTAATTAAACGCACAATAGCTGAAAACTTTTTTGAGCTGGATAAATAATAACGGCATGTTTCTGAAATATGCTTTCTGTGCCGGTTTATCAAAATGAAAGAAAAGTTGTTTGATTTACTTGAACTTTATTTTCTGGATAAATTCAACTTCCATAAGCTGAATGTGTTAGCCTGTAACACCTATAAATTTCAGCCAGTATACTTTATTGCTCATAGGATTAACGACATATACTTTCCGAAAATACCCTCTCGTGTTTGGTTTGTGATCATTTGCGTGAACACTTCAAAATTCCACATACCTACTAGATGGCACTTGGACATCCACAAACCTGTCCACCAAAGAATCTCTCCTCATTATTTGAAGGAGTCAACAACACTAAAAATTATATTGGTAAGATCTCAGAAGTTGTATTCTATTTTCTATTTGTTTACATTTCGTTTGAAAAAGCAGTTGGTTCCATTCCCAGTGAAACATAGCCCGCTTATTCCTCTTGATTATCGTAGGTAATTTATATTGCTGAGCGCTGATGTTGTCCGTTTTGATTTCGCAAAACTATTCTGCAAACAAATTGATGACGTGGAATCGGATAACTCACTAGGCCCGTCGTTAGTGGACATCTTTTTAGACAAGAGCGAAATGCAATTGTCTGACGCTGTTGTTGGTGAAAGTTTTGGTCACCAAAATGTCGATATTTTTCTTTCAATCACCAACGGTCACATTTTGCACTTTCACTCTTTAAATTCCGATCACGCCACTTTTAGTAAAGCTATTTTAAGCGGTCATTTCTTGCCATTTTTATCAGCCGCACCCATCGCATACAAGCGAGGTCTTTTAGAAGCAACATTTCACACAACCATGCGGATTTGTCTGGAGGACTGGCTGCAACTGTAGAGAGCGCAAGCAAGCATATATCCTGAGAAATTTGTAGAAGAAGACCGAACCAGAGTTATATGTATAAAGCTTTAAATTTGGTCATATCATAACCTACTTGATTGGTAAATTTCTGTCCGCCCTGGCTGGCTCCAATCTTACAGATGAATTGCCTTTGTTACACCCACTGGGAAGTTTTGCTCAACCTGCTCACAAACGTATATTGTCGAACTGTCTGTTTTCTCAGTTCTTTGTCTATCAGTTTCTTTGAAGCTGCGTTGACGTCTGTATCGGCAGAAGTGACAAGTTACCACAATAAAACTAGCTGAGCACACGCTTTAATGGCTTGTACGTCTGAAAATACGAGGGAGCACGAGAAAAGAAAACCTATTCCATCAACTGGAAGACACTGTCGAAAACAAGTCGAGTAGTTGATCCAGTTAACCCGTTCGAACTGTTATTGCGTAATCGGTACCGAAGGTTGTTCGCGTTTTCCGAGGCAGTGTTGCTCCTTAATCACTATCTGGCCCTATGTCTGCATAGATCGTTGGCTCGAGTTGTCTCGCTGTATTTAAACTTATTGCACCCGCTAGTCTCGTGTAAAACCCGAAGGTTGACTGCTTCTCTTGTTGCTTGCCCACATGTTACATATAACGTAATGGTTTATGTTTTCGACAGAAAACAATGAACGAAGTGTAAACACCTCGCGACCTATTTCTTCTCTCTTTATGGGTGAGTTGGAAATTATAGATGCATAATTAGCAAAATCTTAACAGTTCAACTTCACCAAAAACACGACCGGTTTCAGGATAAACGCTACTAATCACGAATACTTATCCAACTTACTTTCACTGCACACCGCTCTCTATATATAAGGCAGACTATGAATTCACACAGTACTGACTAAGCTGGACCTGCGAAACCCGACCAACACAATTCGCAAACAAATTTCTCACTTTTCAACATTGCGCCTATCATACACCGTAGGAAACATGGACAAGGTTCATCTGAACCTAGGTCCTAAACATGGAACCAAATCTAAGCTTCCGTGATTTCTGTACGGTGCACTCACAAATTATTGTACGCTTTTGTTGACTTGTTGCACAACGCATCAATGCTTTCTGCAAACTTCCAGTTGAGCTGATGACTGTGTAAACTCTGAATTTCTTATATGGATATGTTGTGATTGCCCACTGAGTTGGTCTTAACTGTATGTTCATCATCAACGAAGCATTTTCTAAGTAACCTGATTTTCCTAACTTTATTATTAATAAGTCGAATCTTTTTCTGGGAAAGCCATGTTTCGTCATTCCCGATCGATCCTGTAGAAATTACCCAACCTATTCGCTGCATAAGAGTACCAGATAATTGTGGGCATTAATTAATAAATTCACCTGTTACTAATCGCTCCGTTTCTAAGACAAAAACTCACCGTACCAAAGGCCGTTGCATTAAGCTCAGAGTGAATCTTTCCAAATTTACACGACAGTTGATGGCAGCGGCTTACTGTATACAGACGATAATCTCAGCGTGAAATATGTCATTTCGCTCCCACTCGTGAACGTCCCACAGATATCACAGCATAATTAGTGAATATATCGACTTTAGTTTTCTGTAGGTTTTGTAATTTCATCTAACATAATCCGCGTCGCTCGCGTGTCACGGCTTCATGTACCCAACACGGCTAGCATCGTTAAATCACGTGGCTTCTTAATCCGGTGCTACAATCAAACCTAAAGGAAATGGATGACATTTAGTTCTCACTAATTATTACGTTGATGCCGTCAACAGACTGTACAACTTACCGTCAGCAGGACGTATGCATATGACTGTTACTTGGTTGATCAGTACGACGGTAGATAAAACCAAAAACCACATACATACAATTGTTTACTGATCCCATATGTAAATCTAGGGATTGATCTGCTGGACCATTTTTGCATCATATGATAGTGCTTCCAACCACTTAACCAACTTGTTCACCTAATGAATGAGGATAATTTCGACAAATACATCATTGAGCTACGGAAAAACCTCCCTCCACGGGAATAAGAAAACGATTGGATGTCAACTATTCATTATCGTTGGGCACCGTCTTCCAGCCCACAGTTTGTGATCAACTCTGAGGTGAACAAACTTCTCAGATGTGAAATAACAATAGACTTT
The DNA here is from genome assembly GCA_014338405.1 of Paragonimus skrjabini miyazakii. Taxonomy (NCBI): domain Eukaryota; kingdom Metazoa; phylum Platyhelminthes; class Trematoda; order Plagiorchiida; family Troglotrematidae; genus Paragonimus; species Paragonimus skrjabini miyazakii. The sequence goes on from JTDE01000141.1 coordinate 300,465, forward strand.
CTCATGGTCACATCAGTCCCTCTGGCGGATGGTACACACCTTGTTCTATCACTCCACTGGTTTCACATGTAGACCACGCTAGTCCGATTGAATAGCAATTGTTTTTCCATGCTTACTGCGGCCAAAATCTCTAGTCATCACTTCCGTACTCTCAAAATGTGTGTACGATAATTCCGAATCCTCACAAGATAACCATTTTTACACAACCACAAAACCTCCTTGGAAGGTTTTTTGAGTTAATAAAGTACATGTTAAAAGTCATATAATCTGAACTTTATAAGCAACAAGACATCCTGAATTATGCAGAAAACATTCAGTTTTATTAAGGTGATGAATAAAGCCACCATTTTAACATCAAAAGACTAATGTGTAGATCTGCTTTCAGGAGAAATTTGTGGCATATGTTTTCCGATAAATCTGAGGATCTTTTCGATCTGCCGTTATGCCCATTTCCACTTTGTTCACAGTCAATGATTTTCAGACCACTCATACCCAGTAATTGGAATGTACCCCCATAGCATCATTGATTGCTTCTCTAGGGTCCTCATTCTTTCAACATCACCTCCTGACACCATGGTCATCTAGGCTGAAATTCTCCCTACTGAAAATTACACATCCTTGTTATGGTGTCCACGTGAAGTAAACTCGTTCCCATTTTAAAGAGTATTACTTTTCTGATAGTTGTAGATAGTGGCGGTGTTGTTGTTCGTAGCTCGGGTTGATGGTTTTGGTATGTTTGTTCACCGAGTTTGGCATTTAGTTTGCAAACATAGACTCCACGCTCAAGAACTATACGCTGAAATACTTACGAACTGATGATGTCACATAGCATAGTAATGAAATGTTTTCAACTCAAATACCAAGCTCGGCGAGTATACCACTACCAAAAGAGTATTCTTTTCATGATTAAGGCTAAGTGCCCATTCACCTTTTAAAAACTGCAAGTTAAACCAATGAAAGTGACAGTACTCACCATGAAAAACAATTCAAACTCACTCAAAAGGATCACGATTAGCCGAAAGTCCATATACAAGCTCCCACGTACCTAACTTTTCATAAGAGTCAGTCACGAGGTCTATCATCGCGGGAGCACGTAATCAACCCTCTTCTGTCAAGCATCTCAGAACGGTGGATATTGTCAGCATTTCCGTCATACTTTTACGGCTTCTCCATCAAGACACTAACGTGAAATACAGCAACTTTCAAAGAATGCTTCGAGTTTCAACTAGTGACAAAAGTGAAATAGATTATATACAGGTGCCAAGGCAGGCTATACACAATAGTTCTGAAAATGCAATCAACATACGTCCGGACATCCATAAGCGTGACAAAACCTTATGAGTCACCGTAAGAACGTAAGCCAAGGTAGAAGGCACTGGCGTTTTGCAATCCATAATCCAGCCTCTTTCCACACTACTGATAATTTTGTCAATGCACTCCATGATTTAAACAAGTTTGAGAAATCCGTCCTGGATAGCCAATCCTCTTAGTCATATCGTAGATTCCATGTGACACTGTAGCGTCACAAAGTGGATGGGTCAGGTTCATACGTCCAAACCAACGCCCGGTAGTATTTGATGATAATGTAATGCCATGTGCAGTCACAGTTGGACGGTCCTCACGTGCATGCACCGCCAAAACCTTAATCAGCTTCTCTCGTTTTGCCAACAGTACTGCAATCGGTGCTACGCACATATGGTCCGCGGCATCTAATTCGGATTACCTTGTCACATTGGCCAGAGCCAAATAAAGCCAGTGTATAACGATCACCACATGTGGAGTGCGCTGTATCGGTTGTGGTTTCACTCACACACCACATATTAAGTGTCAACTCAAAGGATTATGACCGAAAATCCTTTGTAGTCCAACCGATCAACACTGGTTAGCGAGATAATTAGTTGGTAAGAAAATGAAACCTTTATCTCTCGGAAAAACAAGTAAGTACTTCAGTGATAAGGTGTAGGCTAACAAAAACGATTTTGATTATGCAAGGCTAGAAGTAGTTCACTGTAAGAGTACATATTGCTCTACTCCGTACACGATTAAAAAGAAAACCAAATATTTCAAGTTGGACCGAAAAACAAACAAGACAGACGACATACCAAAGCTGAAAAGGAGAAAAGGTAGAATGCAAAATCGAACCAGATTTCTGCAAAGGAGAGCGGGAGGTTTAGCGAACGACACCGAAAAATAGATGAACAGACATAAATTAATTGCACTCAATGTACTCACCGTCTCTTTGTTGACGGTTTACTAGGAGTATGTTGGTGATCTAACAGTACTCGCAGCCGCAGTTATCGCAACGCCATATAATTATGTCATCATGACCTACAGCACCTACAATTCCTTTGCGTACGGCGCACTGCAATTCATAGCCTCGCGATTGTTGCCCAATCAACTGTTGGATGTCCGCCTGCAGCATTCAAGCTAATTCCTCCCAGGATCCAAAATCGATATTACAATGGAAAAGACATTTGGATAATGTACAGTTATCACAGCTTTTGACCACCCTGATTTCGCTTACCTGCTTTCTCTTGCCGGACAAGGAGCTTTCTCGGAATCCGTTCGTCTTCTAACCTACGAATGTATCCTGGTCAACAAGGCTGACTGAGCATCAGCATCGTATCCAACCCGTCCGTCTTCGGAAACATGTCCGACAGCCGAATACCCAATATGCATCTTATACCTTGCAGATGGAGGAAACCCAGATAATGCACATTCCGTTGATACATTGTCCAAGTTTCACTACCATAGAACAGCGTAGACAGCACCAGTGGGCGGCAGACAAGTGGCATTGTTTTCATCCTCAATTTGTGGTCTTTCCAGATGTTTCTTTCAAGACTTCCGGAAGCATCACTAATCTCCGGCACAATGGTTGACAACTTGCGACCCAGGGATAGGTCAATTGCAACACTTCTGAGGAAGGCCACCCGAGGTGGTTGAAACGTAAAGTATTACAACTTGTTGTAACTTTGTGATAGTATCAGTCGATTTATCAGTAACGTGCTAAACACGACGTCACCCACAAATGTGAGTGATGTTCAACTTGAAAGCAACCAAATCCCCGACTACTCATCAGTAATCTAAAATATCGCCTAGCAGGTTTAATGAGATCGGAGATTTCGTCTTGTCCAAGGAGTCCTAATCGCGAGGTTATCGATCGGAGTTAAGAGACAGTAACTGTGTCTCCAATCGAGACGATCGAACAGCCTGATCCTTACTCACAAGCGAAAGTGGTTGAGCGTTCACATATGATAATTCGGTCGTGCCTAACGTGAGGTCAATGGCGCAATGGTAAACACCGTTGCCTCATGAACAACGTGGTCGAAGTTCTATTCCCGGCAGTGGCAAGGATATACACTACTGGCGAGCTCTAATGAGAGTGAAACTCGAGTCTAGTGTTTCTTTTCGCAAGGGGTCGACTGGCAAGTGTATGGGAATGCGACAGCTACGATCAATTGTGGGTGATTTTCAGCTTGAAAAAGACAGGTCTGTTTATAAACTGACACCCAGTTAACACAAGTCTATGTAACTATCAACATTTTCTGTAGTGACGAGGATTCCAGCTGTAGGAACAATGTCTTCACCCCGAGAATGCATGCACTGATACTTGTGTACGCACATACACAAGCCAGCCCGTGCACATCCAATCTTATCTTGAGCATTAGCCTGTGACGCATGACCCTACACAATGTTTTCACTTGAGCTGACAGGACAACAAAACCCTCCACATATATAAACGCAACTTCCCTGTGTCTGCTGTGCACCAGTAAACAGACGCAGTTGATTGTATATCACCACGTAGACCTCAACTAGATTCCAGCTGACATTTCACCGAGACACTCAAGTGTTTTAGCCGTGTATTTCGTCCGAATTATTATTGAGTACACTAATTCAATTTTATAGTTATTTGCAGTACACTTTCTTCATTTGGTTACTTTACCGATACTACATAAGATGTGCCGTAGTTAACAATCCGGCATTTAAAACACAAATGGTTAGTTGGGTAACTGTGCATGTATATGAAAATTCTAGACCATCTACTTGACTTTGTTGCTTAGCTCTTAGAGCTCGTGTCAAGAATGAATGTGTTGTTTCTGTCGCTGGTTCGAATCCAGCCGGAGTCCGGAATTTTTGCAAATCGACCTCTCATAATCCACCAGAACTACCTTGTTACTTATTGGAAGGACTATTACATACTCATGACGGCCGAATATGGTCTTCAAGTGGCTGGTACCTAGGCATACACATCTGACCTCCATTAATTCGTCTCTACCTTGGAATACAAGATAAGATATTCCTGAGTTATATGGTACTCAAAATATACAATCCACTCAAAGCCACTCTGAAGTTACGAGTGATAATTAACAGTCACTTTAAATCCACAAACAGAAAACGAGAAGCAGCCATCGTCTTAACTAAAGGCGGCTGCACGAGCCCGAAACTTTCAGAGCTTGACCGTTTTCCGATAATTGAAGGCATGGAGTCACCTAGACGAATAGAGGTAGGCTCACAAAAGTGGTGTTTTTTGTGACCTTCATCAATTGTTTGCATAAGAGTTCCGCATCTCGTTTTGAAAATTAGAAGCTTCGAATTGTATGTGATACATTAAGACATTCCATTGCCGATATAGTGAAATCCTGGTGTATGGCAAATGTTAAATGCGTGGAATTCACCCTACTAGATTTGACTGTGTACCGCCATGATTGCCAATATGCAAAAGGTGGAGGTGTGGTCCTTCATAGTAACCACCAACATAAGACAATTTTGATAAATCGCCAAACTCTTTTGAGCTCACTTTAAATCGTTTGGCTGATTATGTGTTTGATTGTTTGAACCCTGTTTCCCTAGTTGGTTAAAGACGTATTAACTCTATACACAGACTTACCTCCGCAGAAATTTAACAGGTTCTACTCACTGCTGATTTTGTTTTTCCTGAGAGACTTTGATCCCAGCTAGGTTCGTGTTAAACTCATATCATCTGCTCCTGAATTTTACGACGCTGTCATGAATTCTGACTTAACCGAAGCTGTCAGTGCGTTCATGCGGTGATAAGTCTCTAAGAAAATTTCAACTCTGGATTATGTCATCACCACCAAAAAACACGTGATCAACGACCTCCATATTAATATTTCTCCTAGACGTTATTGTCAAGGTCTCATCATATTTGGATTAATAGGTGGAGTAGAATGACTCTTTCAGACTCTAAACTTTGTAAAGCGATCCGGATATCTGTTGTTAGGATTATTCCTCATATCCGACACAGGTAGTCTAATGTACACGCTGGTCCTAAGGTCACTGAGTGGTGTGTTAATGCTTGGCTTATTTCGCTACCATGTGTTATTGGTCAGGCTTGTGTGCTGCCTCGACTTGGGGGGCAATGCTGACTACAAATTCGGTCCTTTCATGTACAGCCATGTCATGCAAGCCAAGAGGGCAGTCAGACGAAATACAGGTGCACTCATAGGGTTGGTGGTTTTACTACTGGCCACGTAGGAGTGAATAGACAGTGAGGCACAATCCTATAAGCATACAACAAAACCATTTTCATAGTTGCGACACTGCCATCTTTCAGTAGAAAAGAAGTGTACTAGAAAAATGTATCCTCAGACAAAAGACCATCGATCTTTTAACGGTTGATCGGGACCTCCGGCGTACTATCCAAAACGGTCGAAAAACATCCGGCATAATCTAAAATTCTGAATAGCTTCGAATATATCTACTGCGCACAGCAGTAATCGGAGTAAGACATTAATGTCTTAGTCACTGTGCCCTTAGTCTAGAATGAATCAGACTTGCGAGTCAAAGGCTGAGGGTTGGGTTCCCCAGAGAAACCCAGGATTCTGACATCTTGCAGGCCAAACGTTTAAGTCAGAGACTCGGGGTGGAGTCTATCAAGTCAACCTTCTTCCGCGGCATAAAAGCCAAAAAATATTAGAAGCTACCGTTCTCCCGAAAGTGAAATTACTCACCCCTCACACCTTTCTCCTTCTGTTGTATCCCCCTCCCCATTTTTCTGCCTTCAATCTGTCATCAGGTGATCGCTGTATTCTAGACCTAAGAGCACCAGTAACCACTGGCTCTTCCACTGTCTCAATTTTACTATAAGTAGGTCAGTAAGCTGATGTGGCAAGTACTGTATCAAAAGTGGAGCTGCATGTGTGCTGCATGTCAGAAAAGCTAGCCTACGATTCTACCACAGCTATAAGCTTGAGATTCCTTCCAGATAACTGTCGATCCTCTCGCTCAGGGTCTCTGGTGAGGCTGAAACTAAATCCCGTTGTCAAACGGAGGTGGGAATCTTATTGAGTTTCGATGTCGAACAATGTCTGCTCGCTTGGATACTTGTGAATATTCGCGTGTCTCATTCAAAACATTGCCCGTCAGCGCTAATCAGAAAAGCCTTGTATATTGATTATATTAGCATAGATTCTAACGGATATCTGTTCAGATATTAACAGAGTTGCGCATTACGACGTTATCGACTCCCTTACACACAGCCGACGGTTGCGGTCTTTTCAGGCCTAAAACTGTCTTCGAGTCAATTGCTCGTAAAGTTCTCTGGATTTGCCTTCTTCACAAAGGAGTGCCGGGGAAATGCGTGAATTTGTTGAGATCACTGTATGCCCACTCTGAAAGCGAGGTGAACGTTCAGGAAAACCTGCCTCCGACGTTCATCGCCTCTAGTAGTTTTCGTCAAAGATGTCCAATATCGTCTTTTCTATTCAGTTTTGTCATGGACCACATTCTGGAAGGTGCGCTTGAGGAATCCAGTGAGCGTAATGATGAGCTTGTTCTTGGTGCTAGGTTGACTGACATTGAGTATGCAGGTGACAACCACCCATTTAATCTATTTGCTGAAGACATGTAGACCACGTTCAACAAGGTGAATGACCGGGCTGGCTTATAAGAAATGCGCTTTGCACCTTCAGGATGTGACGCATTGCTTCGAGACTGGGGCATTCCCTCTATTGTTCTTTATTGCAGTAAATCCAACTGAGTGTGCAGACAATTTCACATACTTGCAGAACACTATTTTACTAGTCTGTAGTATCGCTGGAGGGATATCAGCGAGGATATGAAAGGCACAAATTGTCTTTGTTTACCTGTGCCATCTATTGCATCAAACAGATGTCTGGCTGTCGCTGAAAGGAAAGGTTATAATGTGTATGTGCATTCTGTTTTCATCTACGATTTGGAAACATAGTCTGTTCGCAAGGAAGCTATTAACAGACTTGCTGTGTTTAGTCATCGCCGTCTCCGCCAGTCATTCCGCATCAGGTAGAATGATCGCGTAAGCAATACAGCCGTTCACCGGCGCGCATACCGAGACGCTAAGGATGTATGATCAAATGGTCAGCTAATCGCGCTAAACAGTCTGTGATGACTGGGTCACGCAATCCGTAGGCCAGCTGAGTGCTTACCCTACCCTACTGTGGATAAAATCGCACAGTGGTCAAGTATTAATGTGGCCACGAAGTATGAATACCCTGACTGCCACACTGAGTAATACGGGTAGGTGTCGTCTTCCTGGCTGGGCCCCACGTGATCACTTGAACTGCTGGCTAAAAGCGCTACCCCAGATTGCAGTTTGCCGCAGCCAATGACGTGTCTGAACTCATAACATTTCTAGTTCTTCCGCTTAGTCACCATTTACTAACTCCTAAACTTTTCATCGACGTCTTTCTCTAGAACGTTCCACGTCGTTGCTGAGGTGTGCGGCGACTCCAGCCATAATGCTTTCTGGCTAAACTCAGGGTCGTTGTAACGATGATCATGTCCCGATCAAGCAGTTATGACGATCCATGTTCAAAAACCTACTGTGGCCTTGTGCAAATTACATACGGACAGTAAAGAGAGCAGCTTGGAACATTTATCAGCCGAAGTGAATTTAAAAAACATACAATGGTTACTGCATGGTCCAAAACCAAACAACAGCTGTACGGGTTGCCAAACGTCAGTACCAGCTAGATCTGACCAACAATTTTGGTGGCATATCAAAAACGTTATACACCACTGTTACATCCATTAACAAAAGCTGTCCTACAGTCTTTCATTTGCACTACAAAAGTGGGGTGACTTCCTCAGATAAAGAAGCCGCCAACTGTCTTGGCAACAAACATATGACTATGTTCGCTATCAGCTCCACGGTATCGGTATACACCCTTAGTAGCAACACTACGGGTGTCAAGAAAACATTTACTCTCGGCGATAAGCGCGTTCCAAAAAATATCGAAGCTTTGTTAAAGTAAGACTCATGATTCTAACTTTTAGTACTAAAGGATTGTGTTAAAAAGATGATAGAACCACTCAGTGAGTTGTTTAATCGAGCTCTCCAGAAGGTAAGTTTACCAAAGCCTAGATGATATACCCTATGTTATCCTTTTTTTAAAAAGTGGTCGTAGTGAGTTTTCCGAATACAGGCAGATTGCAGTATCATTGGTTGTTTTAAGATTCATGAGGAGCTTCACTGACGACCAAGTAGGTGAGTTCTTCATTCGGTTACTACTGGTTTCTGAGAGTCAACACAGATTTCGGGACTGATTCTCGTGTAGTATTTAGTTATGTACTATTGGAATACATTGGACAGGGGAGTCGGATGAACGCAAATCAGTTAATATAGGTTGTCCGGACGTCTCTAAGACAATGGATCGATGTTCACATTATTCAACGCTCTGCGTTATGCTTATTAATCATGGTATGAAAGATCCCATACTCCTGTGACTCACCGATTACCTACAAAACCGGTATTTTAATATCTAGAGGAAAGAGTTTTTCAGACTAGCATTGTGCAACTAGCATTGTGCCGTTTTTAGTTTGCTTGCTCACGAAATCTCACAGTTTGTCGAGTCTCCGTTGCTGTTATGTGCTGATGACACTAAAATTCCGCTGACAGTGGGCAATGTGACAGAAAATACGTATCTGCAGTGTGATTTACGTGTATGACACCGCTGAGCTACAAACAACTGCCTCCCATTTAACATGGCTAAGTGCAAATTACTGATGAGTAGTATGGGATAAAAACTGACGCACCTCCCCTATTTAGAACTACACAACGTACACGCTGAGTACCAGTACAGGCCAACTCGAGCTTGACATGGTTGTTTCAATTGACCTTAACCAGTCCCACGATATTATGTTAATGACCAAGAAAAATACCTCGGTATTTGGGTCTCTCACCAGGCCGTTTATAAGATTTTACTCAAACTGTTTTGATATTATGCTCAGTTCTCCAGTTCATCCCCATCTTGAACTAAATATCCAAGTCAATGGTTCGTACCTCGTGAAGAACATGATTCTTATACAGTAGGCACAATGTAGAACAAAAAACAGTTACGATACCACATTCCTTATCTTACCAAGATAAGGTGTCTAAATTGAGGCAGTTCTCGATGAGCTACTGGCATATCAGATTTTGAACAGAGAAGTCAGAAACAGTTTTTTGCACAATGTATCTCTCGAGCACATTTCGCTGCATCTCATCAGGTACATACTGCAGTCTGTGTGTTTATATAGCAAAGTTCAATGGGCATTGTGAAGCTAAACAACAAAATCAGCAACCACACCAACACACGCACACTCACGCACATCCATACACATCAATTTGGTACTGACGAACAAGTCTTTCTGTACACAGAGGGGTGGCTTCCATTTGCTAATTGCTACCTGATGAGATGCAGCGAAATGTGCTCGAGAGATACATTGTGCAAAAAACTGTTTCTGACTTCTCTGTTCAAATTTGTTACGGGAAAAGGTTGCTTTGCATATCAGATTTTAATGTATTGTTCCATCCAGAAACCTTAACATCCCTTAAGAAATATACTTGTGCTTAGTGAAGTTACTCTGCAACAAGATAATCCATTGAAACTACACCATTTGGGCTGTTCGACTTACAGAAGCCATTTTTAGTGCCTGGATGTGTCCAACCTGGAATTACGCACCAGAATCTGTTGTAGCTGCATTATCCGTAGCTGAATTCAAGAGCAAAGCTGACGCATATATTTCAGGTACCAAACCGAGTCTACAAGTTACTTGGTCGTTAGAATCACTGCCGTAGAATGGAGAATTTATTGTTGACTCACTGCTGATTTTAGCTTGGCGTTATCTGTTGTATGTTACAGTGCAATTTCTGTGGGTTTGATGGGTAGTGGTGGAGATGCCACTTCGTTAATCATTCTCCGATTTTTTTGTTCTCAATCATTTTATTGTTGACCGTATGAAACCGAAAAACGTTTCTGATCTGTCTATTCTTTCTTAACCGTTCAACACAGAGTAGATTGTATGTGAACTTTCTCAGCCTGCTCTGGTGTATACATTTTTGATTAGGGTTCTGCGGTGATAACTACAAACAGGTAGGTGTAGACCTATCGGTTTAGTTGTCAGTAAAATTCCGGTCACGTCTACACGACAAGCATCTGCATCATCAACGCACTCTAACAGAAGTGAGACTCGAGCGTGATGCCTTTGTTCTGGAAGAGCCAAGTGAAAATTATTTTAGAATGCGAAAGTGACGATCAACTGTGCTTCATGTTTAGCTTATATCCATCAAATATCCTCCAGTACTTATCAGTAATGAAAATATCGCCAAAATAGCTTGATTATTTTCACGACTTTGACTTACAGAGAATTCCTAGACAAAGGAGTCATCGATAGAAATTAACATAAAGGTGGCTATTTCCTCCCTTGATGCGGTCGGGCAATCTGACTATGAATCATAGGTGAATGTGGCTGCGCATCCACGTGTGATAAGTCGATCCTACTTAATATGGGTTGATTACGAATACATCAGTCAATCAGATACTAGAGTGTACCCCTTCGACAGATTTTTGTAAAATCCTTCAAGAAGGCGGTAGTTATCTCATTACCATTCAAAGAGGATACGCTTGTCGAAACAATCACTAGGAGACTTAACACTGCTATCACTAGAACGTTCTGTGCTGCCAAATCACGTGTCTTTTTCAACTCCACTCCAGCCTTTTGTTTACGGTTACTGGATAAAGTACCAGTTCCTGTGGCTTCTTTTCGTATATACTCATTTGCTTGTTCCTGTGGAATTAGTTTTAGTTGGTCGCACGACCATGCGTTTATCTGAACATATTCGTGAGCACCATCCAGCCTGGTTCAGTAGTGGAGTCACCAAGACAATTACTAGGGCAATTGTTTCACACCTCGTTGACACACATCATACTGTCAATCTGAACTCCTCTTTTCGTCCGACTTACAGAGTCCACAGTGCTCACTCAACAGCTGTCAGATGCTGAAGTTTGACCACAGCTGAAGCGATTGGAATTCGATTAAGAAATCCACCCTCATGCGCACAGAAACGCTTTGTTCAGATGTTGAAGTTGCCATTGCCAACCACCCCTACCACGACTGATCATGGCGCTGTGGTTCCGGTTGCGTCATAATTGTGACTTAATCCTACCAAAACGTTGTCTCTATGCTTGCCTTTGATGTGTCTAACCCCATGTGAACTTGCTATTTGTTTTTGTTTGTTTCGACCTGACAACTCTGTTTCATATAAGTGTTATGTAATTGGCCTGACGATGACTAACCGAAAACGAGTGTGTTCGCTACACTAATTTTTTGATGACCACCCTGGGGATTTTTAACTGCTTAAAACAATGAATAGTTTTATGGCCTTGTTGCTTGGCATGTCAGTTTTGTTTTATATGATCTAGAGAGGACAGACCAAAAGCAAACTTGGTCACCATCGTTCTGAACGTGTTATGCAATCGAACTGTTGATATCTTCAGTACAATGCATTCCTCAAGGGTATGCCATACATGTACCCCATGTCCGCAATGGCTTCTGTCCAAAATCTATCAAATGATGGAATTCTACACAGTTTAATAACATAGTTTAATAATCTTGCTGTCGTTTTATTGATTTCGTTTTGAACAGTGACCTTTGAAGGATATACATTTTCGTCGTTAGTTAACAAAACCACGTTCTTTTGGGAAGCCTACACAAAACAATTGTGATTATTAAATCAGGCGAGAAGGTGACCTTTCTCGAAATATGAAACTAGGTTATCAGAAAAAACAGTCTATTCTTATTTACTTTGCTTTCTTTGTTTAAGAAAAATCTTTGCTGCATTAAACCTGAGTTAGTCTTAACTGAAAAATATAAACAACCGCTGTGATTGATTTTCGAATAAGAACTAATTGTTTTGTTTCCAGTTCGATTATTTATACACAATTTCTTTTCTCCATATATATGGAAAGCGCCGATCACAGGCTGTCCATTATGTACAACGAACTACTTAATTACTCCTCACAAATCCCTCAATTGGGAAATTACCTTTGTCTATGTGTTAGTACCTCCCTGTTGAGTATTGTATAAATACAGTGAGCATAAATTAAACAGGACTGGCGTGTGGTCTTTTTACTGTCAACCACACTGTCACACTGAAGACTAACTTTGACGGACAAACAAACCCAGTGACCAGAATGAATTTGTCATGTGAGCGAGGGTGAAGTTAGTAACGCGCCTTATCCCATAGACAGATCCTCAGCTGAGTTTGATAACTCACTCAGAGTGGACAGTGCGTTCTAATATGAAAATTTCTAAGTTGCAAATTCGGATAACTTATATGCCGTTTACGTTTCAAAACTTTCCCTATTAAGCGTTTTTCTTTCTTCTTACTAACAGATTAGGTTTTATGTAGGGACTGTGATTAGTGGGTTCGAATTATTTTCCTAGGCTTCTGTGGCATAAAGTCTATAAACCAAACATTCGCTGTCCCTCTTAGGTATGTTATGTTCACCGGCGCAGTGATCCCTTTTATGACCTTCTCAGTTTTGTTCATGCTCAATAACCATGTGCCTGGACACGTGTCTGCTTGCGTGTGTCTTTGTGGTAGGTTGTAGAAGATATTCAATTTTTCTATAATAGTGTGTTCTTCTCCTACATATGTTGACACTGGTGAGTTTGGACATTTTGATGCACTAAAACGTACTGCTAATCGCACTTTCCATTGGATCAACACCATCTAACGCAGAAGTATGGTTTAGATAACAGAAACTACTCGTAGTAAGTCCTGGGAAGCGAAGAGTCAGCTGGCACAGCTAGATAAAATTACCTAATGTCTGGTGGATCACTGACCCAAATTCCAATGGACAATGAGATCGGATAAATAATGAATATGACTTTGATGTGGTTAAGGTGACAAATAAAGCAGGCCTTAGGTAACCTAACGTACTAGTCGACCTGTGTCACTGGTGTAGGGTTGTTAACATGCTTGACAATAGCATACTGCATGAAATTGTCAATTGCATCAATCGAAATCAGACAGATGTTATTTTTATGCAGTGGACAGACAGAAGCACGCGCAGAAGCCGTTAATATTGTATAACAAGGCGTACAGTAGCGTTACCTTCGTCCTGATGCCAGAACTTAATGTCAGACTACTACTTCTGGATGTGACAGCCATAAACAAACCGGATGGGTTATTGCAACGAGGCGTGTTTTGGAAGAAAACCTAGAGTGGTCAATATCTATGTTTCCATAACTACACGCCCATCAGTCACAGATGTTACCGTGAACGCAGCATAGACAATTTTTACGAATGGCAACAAAAGTAGAGTTAAAGAATGTTTGTCAGCTTCCTACGTTTATACCTATCCTGAAACGTGCATCGAAAACGTTACTTAACAAAAACAAACACAGTGGTTAGTAG
>JTDE01000141.1:314568-327523 GCA_014338405.1 Paragonimus skrjabini miyazakii
AGCGTTCACATATGATAATTCGGTCGTGCCTTACGTGAGGTCAGTGGCGCAATGGTAAACACCGTTGCCTCATGAACAACGTGGCCGGAGTTCTAGTCCCGGCTGTGGCAAGGATATACACTACTGGCGAGCTCTAATGAGAGTGAAACTGGAGTCTAGTGTTTCTTTTCGCAAGGGGTCGACTGGCAAGTCTATGGGAATGCGACAGTTGCGATCAATTGTGGGTGATGTTCAATCTATATGAATTATTTGCTTTGTTTATACAACCACCTTCAAGTTTGTACACAGCGTGTTGTATACGGTGTGATTTGACGCTGATAGGCTTTTCCCTTTTGGTTAAACGCAACAGTATCTTCAAGGTCTGACTGATAGGAGTAGAAGTATAGGCAAACTATTTTCAGTCTTCGACTCAACTCTATGAAGACGCTTTATTGTCTACCTCAGTAATCATCTCTAGTAACCTCCTACTCTGATTGTGTTGTACGATGAGTTCTCTTCGATATCAGAGACTCTCTTGAGCAGCCCAAGCGTTTTCCAGTCTGAAAATTGTACGCAACGAGTACGAGCGACACTTACATTAAGGTCCACTAGTTTAGTGCAAGAATATAGTTCACAGCGATCAGACCAAGTAGACTCCAGAAAGAAGGACATCTGTCTGCGATTGATCAGCATAACTTTAAAGGATAAATGATTATTTCGCTGTTCTCATGCGGCCTTGGCAAAATAGCTTTCCAAACACTAAATTCTATCCTCTTTAAAAATGTATGAATATGAAGATATCGTTCACATAAATATTGCATAATGTAGTACCATAGAACTTTACGTAGCTGATCAGCCTGTTACCATAAGACTAGAAAGACTGGCAAGCACCGCGGCCGGATAGCTCAAGTGGTTACATCATCGACCTGTGGAATAGTGGTTTTTTCGGAAGTAGTGCGTAACCCCATCAAACCTAGCTACAGCACTACATTTGACAGATCATTAAGCAGTCGGGTAACAGCGCTGTATTCTCTACAGTTTCACACTCAACTTCCATGTTTTGGATCAAATGTAGGTTGATAACTTACGCCTGAACCTCTGCCAAGCCCATACATTTCTTTGTTAGAATAGTTTAATCATTAAAGTGACTTGAGTGGACCAAATCTTCGAGGACAGATTATAGCGATTTTAATAAATGATATTTTCGATAGTCGCACTCAGTGGTACATTTTTGATGATCTTGGCTTTTTGCCTACTTTTGTTTTAGTCAAGCTACCCCATTTGTAATAACCGTCTCGGGGCTACAATCACAACTCGCTCCGTGCCCCGCTAGCTTGACGTGCTTCCTCTGTACACTCTATTTTCCAGGGTCGATACTAATACACGAGGGTCAACGCGCTGAGTCCTTGCTTTTCATTGTCGATTGGTTTTCGATAGTGATTACAGACTGGGTAGTAATCTGTTGGACCAGTTCCAACAAGATCAATTGACTTTTTAGTATGGTGACACTATCTTTTCTACTGAACATCTAGATGGGACACTTTATTGAGCCTAACTCATTGTTAAATCCTACCTCAATTTCCTGTTTGTTAGTTATTCACAAACTTCAGAAATGCGTTGTTGATTGGCAACCCGGTTTCGGCTAGTCAGAACTATCTTCATCAGTTATTCACCATGAATGTAACAATCGAAAGTATTGAATCAGTCTGAAGTAGTTGGCTTTGTTGACAACTTGAAAGTTGTATCCCTTGATCATAATGAATAAAACCTCCTGAGCACTTTCGAATTTATTCAGTACTGTCATACCGGAGAATTTTAATTACCGCTTTCTGAGCACTAGCTTTTCTCTGATTCTCGACGACACCTCAAATCTTTCCTAGTGGTGTCCTTATAAAGCCACTGGCAATACTATTGAGCATCCGTGTTCATAGTCATAAATATTTGAGTTTTCGAAGTTACAGTCAGTAACTGCTTCAGAGGATCTTCCAAACAACTTTCTGTAAAAATAATCTTCAACGAATTTTATTGACAAAACCTAGTAGCAATGCATCCAACTGTGCTTTATCAAGTGTTACACATAGGTTTTCAGGGTCTGTTTCTTCAGTTGTTCTCTCCAGAGATTTACAAGTGCATCTGCAGTAGAATTTCATCAATCAGCAATGATTATTCGCAAGTGCTCAAAGAGTTGAAGAAAAGAAACATTCTTTAGAAGAAAAAAATGGCTAGACCCTGTCTGATTCAATCACATCAACCGATCGGTTCCACAAATGGAATCAAATTACGTCACAGTAATTTGCATTTCCTGTTCAGCTGAAATTGTGGCGATTAGTCGATTGAAATCAAAATTGCAATTTTTCCTGGGCCTGAGAGTTCCTCAACTGCAATCATCTAACATCCGTTGACTTTGCCTATTTGATTTCATTTCCCTTAACTGAGCTTATTGTGTTTGTATTTTAGGGTAGATTTCCCCGTTTTCCAACGTTCAAACAGGAAATGCAAACAAAAACGAATTTCCGGATTCTCAATGTTAGTTGTAAAGAACTAATTATTGTCGACTTAACCTGTAGATTAGTAGCCGTTCATAGTCAACTGTGGCTCGGGGATTTTACCATAAGCTCAAATTTAACGGAACATGCAAACACAGTGCATTGCTCAAGGTTCAACTTACTTATCTGAAACAAATTAACAGAGGCATCTTCTGCTCGGTTTTCAACGCAGTGAATCACAATCTACCCGAGTCACTTCGGATATTTTGGATCCCAGAACACGAAGTGCAGCAAACATGTTTGCGATAAAATCTCCTCAGGCCGTTACAGTTATAAAGATAAGTAAAACTTTCCATTCGGTCCCTTTCGAAAAGAAACACTAGACTCGAGTTTCACTCTCATTAGAGCTTGTCAGTAGTGCATATCCTTGCAACTGCCGGGAATAGAACTCCGGCCACGCTATTCATGAGGCAACCGTGTTTACTGCTGCGCCACTGACCTGACAATAGGCAAAACCGAATTATCATATGTGAGTTGTGGGTGACGTTCAATCAGTATAAAAAATTTAAAAAAACCTGCTACTAATCAGTAATCAAATACCGCTCAACAAGTTAATGATTTCTGTGACTTCGCTGGTTCGAATCCAGCCAAAGCCCTGACTTTTCACAGTTGGGTCTCAATGGGAATTGTCAATAAATTGCGGATCTCTTGTTGTTTATTGAAACTACTCATGAAGCTTTCCTTATCAATTAAACTGTTGGGGATTTTTCAAGTAAAACTATTTATTTTAAGTATTTCCTATCAACCATTGACTACGAGATCGATAATACTGTGAATACAGGCGACTTGATTCATAGCAAGAATGTGGTTGATTCCAATACTTGTCCGGCTATCTCCACCTCGTGAATCGAAGAAAGAGTGAAATCAGCCGTATTGCAGTAGTTGTTTAACAGTAACCACAAAAACCATTCCGGGTTTGTTTGTGATCACTTTGAAATATATACTAAAAATGACTTAATGCCTCATACCAAGTTGCTTAAAATGTCTGTGCAGTACTATGTCTACGTAAATCTACCATTAATTACCATGTATTACATGACTTGGATAAGTGCAGTTATAAATCGCGACATTAGTTGCGCAAGCTTAGGATAGGACATTTCTCTGTAGGTAATAGCGATAACCGTACGACAGTAATCATAAAACACCTGGAATTTTGCCAATGTAACCGTTCCTTAGTCGAATTGGTAAAATGTCACGTCTCTCAAGATCCTAAGTATTGTCCCCTTGATTCTTAACTCAGACAATCTGTTTTCCACATATGTATAATGCACTGCAAGATATACCAAAAACATGGTTCCTTTTCTTTAGTGTAGTACACTTGTATTATTCGAAAACGTATACATAATATTCTTCGATTTTAACTGACTTAACCCAAGACTATTAAGGAACGGGATAAACAGTGTTAGTGTTTATACCTTAACGTGACTTCCACTCAGGTTGGAACGCAGCATCCCCACTGTGAACGATACTTCAGCTGGTCCTGTTCTGAAAATAACATAATACTTAGCGTTTGTAGTCGTCAAAGCTCAAGAGTATTGTCCACCCTTGTGATGATTGAGATTTGAACTCTGTTTCATGTTCCTACGACGCAAGCGTGTCTACTATCGTGTCACTGATCACATAATTAGCACGACCGGATTATCATAATGAAGAACTATTGAGTGGTGTTCACAACACAACAACACGAGCACAATAGAACACCTATAGTTAGAACTTCTCAGACAAATTGTAATCACTGACTTCCTTGAATTGATGAATAACCTTCAAGTTACTGGTAACTGGCAGGAGATGTTGCTTATATGAGTGGAGCACAATTCACCTATAATCAACAAGATTGCCGCAGGAGAACTTGGACAAGAGTTAAAATCTTGGTGTCAGCAAGGATCTACTTGACACAAGAGTGCAGTACTTCTTTTCAGAAGACCCTGTTCAGAAAGTTTTTTTTAAATAAAAATTCAACAATCATCTGTCAGTTGTTGTCAGCTTCACTTAACTTGACCACGGCTACTTATTAGTGATAGGAATATTTATGCGTTCCATACTAAGCGTTCAACGCTTGTATATTTGACAACTTCAGCCATATAAATTGAACATCATGTATACCTGAGTGTAACTGACATGAGCGTTCCTTTTCGGAAAACTGTGACTTTCACGTCGTCCATCAGTTAATCTACATGCTAGTACATGTGTTGACCCAAAGTTAATCAGTATCTCCCCCTCAGAGCAGAGATCCGTCGTTTTCGATCGCTAAACAGCTAATAGTAGCCATCCGGTTTGTAGTCTTATTATGAAATCGCAGCTGAAAGGTACTGTCTTTATCCGATGCATTTCTAACTACGCTTCACACGTAGGCCCCTGTTAGCAAGGGAAGCTGTAGCAATCGAATTGGTTGCTGTGGCACTAAAACCGTCTCTTCCATCTTTATATCTACCCGTGTGACTTCGATTACTTCACGATGTTATTTTCATTTTTGAACCTACACAAATGAATATTATACTTAACCTACCATTAAAAATAGACGAAATATTTACAACATATACACTGATGTATTTGGAATCATCAGTCAGATGCATCTGCACGGATTTGTGATATTTTTATTTAGTGGTCAAATTAGGTATGAACTTTGAATAACGCATTCAATTTCCTCAGCTCGAACAATACTCTGAACTTATTTCTACCTACCAGATCGTGCTCTCGTGGCCAGTAAAACTTGGCAATCCTGGACTGCATGCATCTAATCACAGTAACGACATGTGAACAAGCTGCTTATCTTCACTCCAAAATAGGTTGAGCAATCCATAACCACTGTGTGTGTGCTCCAGTCGAACATTTCCCATTTTACTAATGCCACCCGCTTACGCTTATATCCCACTGTGCACATCATGTATGTCTTAACAGTCCGTTGTTAATTTCTCGATAGGCAACAACAATCCTTATTACACCTGTCGACTACTCAGCAGGCAGTATGCTTTCAATAACATGATTCACAAGGTGCAACTAAGTAGACTAGTTTACAGAAGTTTCTGTGTCATAAACAAAAGATAATCTCAGAAAAACAAAACCACTGTGTGATCATCATATCGTTTTCTTATGCGGTGAAACCTAAACCAAGTTTAAAACTTTGTAAAATTGTAAAATTCACATTTGAATAGCCGAAGTAAGTAAATGCGCCATAGTCTTTCTTGTCATGTATGTCGCCTACCGAAAGCTTGTAAAACTTTTGTAATATCTTTGGTGGTGGGTGTAAAGGTAACTCAGCAAAATGTTGGTCAACAGTCTCACATAGTATTATCTCCAAGCTGGTAAAAGATTTACTGGTCAACGCACTCTGGGCACAGACAGTTAACCTTGAGTTCATCATCAAAACGTGGCAGGATATGGACAATTGTAATGCACGCAGTATCAAGATAGCTTTGAGTTAGACGTTTCCAACCACTACAATTAACAACATTACAGAAGTATGTCGTCACTTGTTTATAGGAAGCTTCGTGGGGTAACGCCATTTACGAAACTCCATAAAACAGAGAATACGTTAAACTGATGATCACACCATGTCAAGAGAACAAACCGCCTAGGACGACTGGAGCTACCTCCATTATCTGTCTATGTAAAAAGAAATTACCTGCCGTTTGCTGAGAAGAAATGTAAAATCACTCATGTTCCACGTGAAACTTGTGCTGACTTGATGACACCAACCCAACTGCCTCAGTGTGCCAGCAAGGCCTGAGGTTTGGAGTAACAAACATTTAGCTGGCGTACAAAGTGTGCAATCTCTGTTAAAAAATGCAAACGGGGTAAAAAGTGCGAATCTCGAAGTTTGATCCAATATGTTCGGTTTCCTAGTCTGACCGCACTTTTAACCAAACCCACCAACTTGTACACATATTTAAAAACTGTTCGTTATTTGTAAGACGTTTTCGGAAACGAGTCAACGGAAGAACATTGGGAGCAAATATATCACAGTATCCGGAAGGTTAAAGATGTTTGGTCAGTAGTGAACCAACCTTCAACAACAAATACCCTACACTACACATCATCGACTAGCAAGTCACTACCCGCCATGTAAGAATAATTTAGCATTACTCAGCGGACTGAGAACATAACGTTAAGAGCAAGTTGTAGGACTGAACATTTCAACCACCTCGGGTGGCCTTCCTCAGGAGTGTGGTAATCGAAACCACGTTTACAGTAACATGTTAAACACGACGCCCAAACTGTTTAATTCCGTTCGTGCTGGATTTGGTGCAGATAACGTACAATTAATCTGGTATTCTTTCAAGCCGGACTATTCAGTGAGCGTCATAACTGAAACGCCTGTGATGTTACAGAATAAAGCAACATTAGTAGATTGCACTAACTGATTATTAAACTCACTACCTGTACTAACCTAAATCGTAAAATTGTGATGTTATCTAGAGTGATGAGAAAGACTGGTCTTCTACACATTTGTTCTAACCTCCATTTGCATCTGCACTTATCTGTGGATTTCACTGAGTCTTAGATAGATATATAGACTGAGCATTACCCACAATTGATCGCAACTGTCGCATTCCTATAGACTTGCCAGTCGACCCCTTGCGAAAAGAAACACTAAACTCGAGTTTCAATCTCATTAGAGCTCGTCAGTAGTGTATATCCTTGCCACTGCCGGGACTTGAACCACGGACACGCTGTTCTTGAGGCAACCGTGTTTACCACTGCGCCGTTGACATCAAAATAGGCATCACCGAATTATCATATGTGAACGATCATCCACTTTCGCTTGTGAGTAATGATCAGGTTGCCCGATCGTCTCGAAATGGAGACACAGTAACTGTCCTGTTAACTCCAATCGATAACCTCGCGATTAGGACTTCCTGGACAAGACGAAATCTCCGATCTCATTAAACCTACTGGGCGATACTTTATATTGCTGTTGAATAGTCGGGGATTTGGTTAATTTCAAGTTGAACATCACTCACATTTGTGGGTGACGTCGTGTTTAGCACGTTACTGATCAATCGACTGATACTATCACAATGTTACAACAGGTTGTAATACGGTACGTTTCAACCACCTCGGGTGGCCTCCCTCAGAAGTGTTGCAATCGACCCATCCCTGGGTCGCAAGTTGCCAACCATTGTGCCGGAGATTAGTGTTGCTTCCGGAAGTCTTGAAAGAAACGTTTGGAAAGACAACAGTAGTGCATATCCTTGCCACTGCCGGGACTAGAACTGCGACCAGGCTGTTCATGCGGCAACGGTGTGTACCACTGCGCCACTAACCTCACACTGCACGACTGGTTCATCATATGTGAACGCTCAATCACTTTCACTTCTGAGTAATGCTCTGATTGCCAGATCATCTTGAAAGGAAACACAGTAACTGTCCTGATAACTCCAAACGATGGCCTCTTGACTAATGCTTCTTATCGAAAAGGGGTGACTGGAAAGTCCATGAGAATGTGGCAGCTATGACCATTTGTGGGTGATGTTCAATCAATATGAAAACCAAAATCCCCTACTACTCATCAATAATCTTAAGTAGATGATACAAACACTTCTCCAAGGGTTTATCAACTACAGTACCTTTTTCAATGTTAGAACTTGCATATAGTGGAATTCCAGCATTAATTATGTGGTCAGAACTGCGTTAGAAGAATTATTTAAAATTCTACTCAAGTGGCATCTGTATAGGAGGTGATGTTCTCTACGACTTTTCTGGTCTCCACATAGCCCACTCATACATGTCACCAAATGTAAATGCTTGTCAGCGTGTTGCTTCAGTACGATCCAATATCCGGTGCCGATGTAACTGCGTTTAAATATTGTTTCCAACTCTTCCATCAATCATCTTCATAACCTTTCACCATACATTTACAAACCGTTTGTTGTCTCGACGGTATCGTCTGAGTTGGAACTACTGCGTACGGGTAAACTGCGGTAATACACCATAGTGCGATTGCTGTACAAGTGAATGGAATACAGCGACAGGAACGCAGCTCCATACTGAAAGCCTGTATACCGTGCATTAGACTAACGAGCACGCTAAGGCGAACAAAGTGCTCAGGCAAGAGGGCCTGCATGACTCAATCCGAACGGGCTTACGGGCAACAAGGGGACAAACCCACGTGACTGGTGCGCCATGCAAACTGGTGCACCGCACGGACGCACTCATGTGGGAGACGTAACTACACATAGTGGGCAGAACACCATTCCCCACGTATGAACCTTCCGGATCGAACCCGATCACTTGTGTGAGTAAATGAGTAACACGTTGAACATTACGAGGACAGGAAGGGATATGCAGAGATCCGTATACTCACTTTACAAACCTATCAAATCTACTTATTGTAACGTCACACTTCCATAATTCATGCGAGTATAGATTACTGAGTATGGAAACAATCTTTCTTTCACTGAAACATTTTGGTGTCATCACTAAACACCACTTCTCAATGCATAATTCCGGTATACTCAATATAGTCAAAGTAATTTAGAACACAGGAAAACTATGTCTTCCGAACTTGAATGTTACCTGTACTTTTAAATATATGATATATGATTTCCTTGTCTGTCGTACTAACCTGGAACCGGATGCCCAGTCAAATTTAAAGTCGTAAGCACAGTTCCAACCGCCGTTGCTAGGTAACCTTTTCGTTTGGCCGGAACCAAGATGACATTTCTAGCACTGGCAAAAGTTCCAGAAAGTTTACACTTGTTTTCCAGCTGACATTTTTATGTCACTGTGGGAAAATCGCAACCGGTAATATTGCATTGGAACATTTGAGGGAATCTTGGCAACCGCCCGTTTTTAGAGTTTACCTAATCTCCCCGTGATTTAGCGCCGCAGAAGAATTGTATTTTAAATGTTTTGCTGTAAAATATCCTTGTTGAGCAAATCACGACGTTTATAACACCGTACTCTCTAAACTGTCAACCCAGGCAGACTATTTGTGCTGACTACTCAAATACTGAAATGTTTTCAATTATACAAAATGGTTTATCACAGAAAACGACATCACGGATCAAAAGAAGTGAGATTGGGAACATATTTGTTGATAAACAAGCAGCCCTCAGACTCACAGACAACAGAGTTGTAAGGTGTTGGTGGTACTTGAAAAACACGGTTCTTGTTTATCGATGAATTCAGTGACATTCGAAACTGTCCTGTTAACATTTGCGTGAGATACCTTCAGAACACGTTTGTTGCTCACAGTTTTCAGGCATGTAGTTTCTGTATACTGAGGTTTGACCGTAATCTTCTGTTGAGATCAGATTAATGTGGTCCTTTAGGGTCAGGATTATCTAGATCAAATCACTATTGCATAAAAAAAACCGTGGGAAGACATTTTACTAAAGTCTGCCGGACACATAGATGATATTTTAACAAAGCTAATCAAGTGCCACCAATTCGTGAATAAAAATCTCATTTTTATGAAAGCATTCCTTCATCCTAAGCGGTCCTTATATAATATGCACACATAAAACCTGCTCAACTATGTTGCCTATCTGTTTTATTTCAAACAAAAACAGATTTAGACTATGGATATTTGAATTATTGAGTTACGAGGATCCAGATCACCAACAACGAAGGCATATGTTGCAAGATGCTGACTATTCGTCTATCATTTTCGGACATGATTACTGAATATTCTGTTGTACATACTACGCCACTAGCAACGAAACAAACAGGCCACCATCATTTTGGTTTGAGTCAACGGAAGACTATAGTTTGGTCCATTGTTCGGCAAACTGAGTGGATCACGATGGTTACATTTTACTCGAACTATTCTACTGTAAATTGTAAACATTTAACATGTCTACAAATTTGTGGACATTTCTGCCTCACTCCAGTCTCCAAATATACCACCTGAGGTGGTTAATTTTGAACAGGTCACATAAACTTATCGAGGTTCCGTGATCTATTTGAGCAGTCGTTGTAAAGTTTCTCGTCAAAAATGCCTGTTTCCCCAAGAAAAGCATGAAAACGGAGCATCGCATCACCTCTTCCTCGTCAAGTCCGTCCCACGATTCATGCTGATGTTCCAGCAAAAGGAAATCTGGGAATCTCCAAGGACACATATGTTGTAAAAAATCTTCTCAATTACACGCACGTAGGATTCACCAGTTAACGGCTAATAAACAATAAACAAAGTGGCACATAACTAAGTATTACTTAACAGGGTCTAGAGTTGTGCAAAAGTAGTTCCAATGATATCAGCAAGGTCCCAGCCTACGAGCGGCTACTATCTGAGGAGTATTCATCGTGTCGGATACACAGATTCATATACTGTTGGAAGAGAAATGGGTGAGGACTGTTGGCATTGATTAGCTTTATAGGGCTTGACACTGAAAGAAAATGGCTCGCCACACATTTATATATGCAGTGGCTACACATCCACTCAACTTAAGTGAATGGAGTAGCTTGTTATTCTTTTCTTTTCTATTACACGAACTATGCTGAATTTGGTTGCTGTTGCATTCGAGCGCAATGGGCTCGTCTCTTTACCATCAGCTAACAAACTCTTGCAATTAGTTGGAATTTCGAAGTCAGATTGCTAAGTTGTGATTTCGACAGAGATCGTTGAATGAGTACAAGTGTTCATTCTCAGGTAGGTGACAGATTCACCTGCAGCATGTGCATTCACGCGATAGAAGATGATGGAGATAATCTCTTAAATGACCTCTTAACGATTTGGTGGGCCATAAACTCGTCAAGTCACTTGAAGTGATTGTAAGAGTTTTTACGTTGCTTATGTCCTTTTCAAATAATTTGAACACAGTGGTCTCAGCAGTTATCTAAGTCAACTGGTGAATCATTTTTCATGGATTTATAATCCGGCGTAATGAACTCATACATAATATTAACCATTAATAGCAATCTACAGACTTGTTACTATAAAACATTATTCACATAAAACCGCACTAAAAGAGTACAACGTCCCTCGAACAATTAAGGGAGCTGGTAGAATAAACACAAGTTTATTGGCAAAGATGAAACACTATTTAATTCTACAGCTAGTATCAGGTCTACGTGTGTTCGGTTTCAAGTACTATGATTCACGGAAGTGTATTTTTCTCGCCAAGTTATTAGTTCAGCGGCGAACAGATGGTTTGTTCACAAGAAGGCTTACCGTTCATCAATTACTCTTGCCACAATTCATAGTATGCATGGCCCAGATGAATGTCGTTTCTGCACCTTAGGCGGTGATCTACGTAACTCGCACGAACTTCACCATTGCGCGTCAGGAACACTGAATCACAAACCGACATAGTTAGTTTGATATACCATTGGAAGACCTAATAAACATTTTCGTTTGTTTTTCTTTGCAATAGACTATTCGTCAACTGAAATACTATATATGCGCTCATTAAATTTTGAACATAGAAAAAGGGTGTACACTCAAGGCTGTGGGATACTGCACAGGTTTGTTGATTTCGGCTGTGAAATGATCGGAGCTATTTTACAAGATTCTCTGTACTGTTTTGTCGTAGATCCTTGCTTATCATTCCCACAACCACATTGTTCCATCGTCTTGGACACTGTTAGGCAACCTCCGAAGTAGTCCAGTGTGAGGAAAGAATTGGAATTTATCTTAAAGTTACCACTACTTGCAAGTAGTCCGATTTTTGTTCTTTTCTTAATAAGCGAGATTGCAGCGGTGATAGTGTGCTATAAGCATGGATGGATGCCTAAGTAGAAATATATTCAGTCGAGATAGTCTGACCCATGATTATAGAAGTATTAACACTCTATAGATTGAGATAAAGTGACATCCGACAATGTGCCTTATCCATATGTTAAATGCTCTGTGACCATCATAACTGGATTCATAATAATGTATGTGGGTTCGACGGTTATATTTTTGTAGTCAT
The DNA here is from genome assembly GCA_014338405.1 of Paragonimus skrjabini miyazakii. Taxonomy (NCBI): domain Eukaryota; kingdom Metazoa; phylum Platyhelminthes; class Trematoda; order Plagiorchiida; family Troglotrematidae; genus Paragonimus; species Paragonimus skrjabini miyazakii. The sequence goes on from JTDE01000141.1 coordinate 326,951, forward strand.
CCGTTAGGAACACAACAATAGACGATCCCCGACAACCTTCATCATCTTCACTGTTTTAGCTTTCTGCACTCTTTGAGGAAATGGAGTGCATTGCTTCTCACAAAAAGGAACCATCAACAACTGTATTTTTACCAACTGTATCTACTCACTCTGAGATCAAACAAGCTCCCTACTCAAACCACATCCTTTTTAGTGCAAGCTTTAAGGAGTTATTTTTGAGGTTTAAGGAACCCACATTTTACCGTATTGGTTTTCTACTTTAGTTTCGCCGTGCGACTTGGTGTACCACCCCATTTACTAATAACCATCTTCAAATTGGTACACTAAATGTGATTGCGAGACTGACAGCTGCAGTGTTAGACATTTAAATTGTTATAGTGGGTCTGAGTCAGCAGCAATTTAGGAGTCATCTGTATGATTAATATGAAATTTAGGTGAGGTTAAATTATTTGTAGGGTCGGAGAATGTGTAGTGAGATCACCTTCGACGTCACCAAAATCCTAAACTCCCCGCTGCGTGAGAGTTGCCTTGCCAGTACCACCGCCCTGGTCCACATTACCTTGTGAATGTAAA
>JTDE01000141.1:350626-366369 GCA_014338405.1 Paragonimus skrjabini miyazakii
TTTCGCAGGTTATGCTCATCGGTTGGTGCAGTTCGTCCAACAATCGCGGCCTTTAAAGTGTAATATGGGCTAACACTAGGTCGAGTGTAGATGAGGTCGGCAATTTCAGTAGCGACCTGCTCTAGAAGGTTGGCAACTATAAAATTATACATTGACTTTTGTGAGCGTATCCGTCTAGAGTCAAAGATGGCTTCGACTTGAGCGAACCAAAGCCTAGGATCACGACTACGGAACTCGGGAAGTTTAACAAAAACTGCATTTTCCGCAGCAGTAGGGTCTGGTTCAGAATCAGTCATGTTAAGGGAAAATAAAGTCGCCCACAAAAAAAGTAACCAATTAAGCAATGAAAGAGAGGAAAGAATTTTCGGGGAGTATGCAGAAAAGAAAAAGAAATCAACGAGGGCTCACCAATTATGTAGTGGAAACCAAGAAAGCAATCGACAATGTTACAAAATAATCTACAATAACTGTCTACAATAAATTCCCCTACACTAAGTTCGCTATATGCTTGAAGAAAGTTCCTGTCAAATAGCCAAACAAATTCCCACGAATTCAGTTCCTCCAGTTTATTAAAATCCACTGTTGCCACAGTCAACTCCCGGTAACAACGACCACGTGCATGCAGAAACTGAAGCGCGCGAGGACGAAATGTGTATTGATTCAAACAATAGACAAGTGGTTTATATGTACAAAGAACATAATAGGTATGAAGAACAGTATATACTAAGAGAACAAAAGGTTAACAGACTCTACAGCTATCGCCGTTGGGAAGGCCGCCCAACCAGCTGGATGCTTGTTTGAATTCTGAATGTTGACGGTAATTTCCGCCGACATTCTTTCTCGCTGGCGGCTTCCGTGCGGTTGTGCTGAAGGTTCCCACACGTCCAGCTCCCTAGAGTCTTTAATTGTTGTTTTGAAGTCTGTTTGTGAACGGTGAGTAAATCAATAAATATAGTTTGTTTGCAGATTCGCTGTCTTCTCACTACGACTTCCGACCCCGGTTAACATAAGGTCGGGAAAACCTTGAGCGTATGAACCTAGAATCTAGCACCACGATACAAGTAACCAAGAATGTAGGAAGGCTTTGTTAGCGCGACTGGTCTACACGGATGCTACTCTGGTCACCGGGAAATCAACTCTGGCCCATTCCGAAACGATTCTGGCCAGAGTCGGTCCAAAGTTGGCGTGTTTCATGGACAAACGTTAATTGTTTTCCACAGGTTGGCCGACTGCTTTTTCGACGAGTTCACATAAACCGAAAGGAATGATTTATCGCTTCATAAAAATCATGTTTCCTCTGAGTGAGAACGAAATTGGTGCGATAAACATACCATTAGAAGCTTTCAGGTATTAAAGGATTGGGTTGCGTAATTTATATTTGAGTGCATCCGAAAACAGTGTGACGGAAATGTTCGAAAGTTTCATACTTTCTAAACTAATATTCGATGACCCACGACTGATAGCCAAGAAGTGGTAATTGTTAAAGCCTGTAAGGACACTTCTGATTAAGAACCTATTCCAACTACCTCGCTGTGTGTTTTGACTGTTGGCACTATTAGCATGGTTTTATTGCATGCCAGTGTAGAGCGAAACCGAAAGTGAGAAAACGCGCGTAGTATGCTTTAAACCGCGGCTAATAACTGCCTCACTCCCTCGTGCTGCAGAGTCCGTGGCTTGTGCAGTCCCCGAAGAAGAGGCCTCAACTGAGTCAGCGATACACGGGTTCGAGGCAGAATTCCAGGGTTCCCGAGTCCAGCCAGTTGTTCTTGCTCAGCGTCAAGTGGGCGTCTGTGGAGCTGAAGGGCAGTTATTGAAATAGGGTGTAGCGCCGCCCTTTGGGGTTACAGTGAATACCAAAAGCAAAGTCAGACTATTTGCATAATGACGTTTTTTAAATGGGACCCAAGTGATGTTTTAAAACGATGGCTAGAATCGCTGCTAACGAACTCAGAAGGAAGACTGTTCCAAAGGTTAATAACCCCGTAAGTAAAGAACTGCTGCATAGGAAGGTCCGAGGACGCAGCTTGAAAAGTTTATGTCCTCACCGGCCGTCATTATTCGCTATGTTGAAGAACTGTTCAAATTAATCTACTTTAAACGGAAGGCATGCAAGAATCAAATCACCACGGAGTCGTCGAAATTCAAGTGTGTATAGATCAAGAAGTTTAAGGCGGAACTCGTACGCGACATTTTTTAGTCCCATGACTAGCTTGGTAGCCGCGCGCTGGACACGCTCAACAGCCAATATGTCTTTCTTCAGGCCGGTATACATTACCTAGTTTGCATACTCGAGAAGCGGTTTTATACAAACCCCGTATGGCGTTTGAAACGCTCTCTTGTCTGTGCGGGGAAAGGGCGTTTATTCATGCTAAGTGTGGCAAATCCTTTTCTCGCCGCCATCTCATGGTGATGCACGACAGATAAGTTAGACGACAACCAGATGCCCAGATTTTTCTTCAGATCGATTTTCATGATATCTATTGTGCCGAATGCACTATGAATCACGAAGGCATTGCCACGGTCTCCACCGAGTGACATGTATGCAATTGCTGTTATCTAGTGAGAGACTCCGGTTGTCCGACCAACGTTCAATCGCGCCAAGATCAGTCTGCTGTGTACTGGGATCAGTCCCATTCCAGATTTTTAGGTCATCGGCATATAGCAGGGCGTTGCGGGGAATATTTTCCGGAAGGTCAGTGATGTAGATCAGAAATAACAGAGGACCTAAAACTGACCCTTGAGGAAATCCCGCAGAAATGAAAAAGGGGGATTAAGGATGCGATTCAGTTTTAACTCTAAATATCCTATTATCGAGGAAACAGGTAATTCGACGAAGAACCTGTCCTCGAATACCATAGGCTTCCAGTTTGTGTTTCAGGCGGCCGTGTGGGACACGATCAAAAGCCTTGGCAAAGTCGAAGAGGATAGCATCTGAAGTGAGGCCATTGTCTTTGGCCTCCGTCGGACTCTCTATGAAAATAAGCTTATTATTTATGCATGACCGATTAGGAAGGAAGCCATGCTGGGTAGAAGAAAACAGACAGTTTGATAAAAAGTGATTGAGGATGGCACGCCTTGATAAGCGCTCCATTATCCTGCATGGAATGCTATTTAGGCTTATTGGCCGATAGCCGGCCAGAGAGTGCCGGTCGCTCGTTTTAAATATGGGTGTGACCGTCGCCTCTTTCTATGCGCTAGGGAGAATGCCAATCTGGAGTGTCCGTTTAGGCAGCTTATAAGGAGGTTGTGCCGGACTAGCAGCTGCTTATTCGAGGATTCTGGGATGGATTTTATCAGGACCCGTTGCACTGTATGAAATGACCTTAAATAAAAGGTCTTCAACATCTAGCACAGAAAACTCAGCGGTAACCGGTGGTTGCTGGAAATTCTGCAGTGGAAAGTTAGGTTGCCAAACCGGCGGTGCGATGTTGTAGACTGTCGAATAGTACCCCCTGAATAACTCGGTCACAACTAGGGAGTCAGCTGAGGTCTTCCCGTCAGGCAGTTGCATAAAAAGCCGAGGGTTTATTATATTTTATTCGTCGCATGTGCCTTCGCGGGCTCTGAAGAGCACCTTTCTCGTCTGTACCTATTTCGAACAATGTGGAACGAGCTTAGGTCCTCCAAATTTCCCGTAAGCTTGTGCTTTGCGAACAAGTAGGAACCGTCGTCGAGGAGACGATGTATTCTGTGCGGAAGAGAAAGTGCACAGCCTGCGCGGCACAAATGGGTCGTCCGCTTCCTCACTTGCGATCTAAAGTACATGGTAGTTCTGATCCACGGAACCATAGTCGAAAAGAAGTGAACATAGGTGGCTTCTCAGGCCGTCAAAATCAGCCTAATTAAAATTTCGAACTGTAGACTTTTTCACTGGTTATTGTAACCAGTAACAGATAAGATCAAAGATGGGCAAAGTGATCACTGTGTCCACATGTTGGCTTGATGATTCCACTGTCCACCAGGTGGTTATCAGTAGTGATAGCTAGGTCGAGTAGAGAGGGAGTCCGACCAGAAACGATGCCGCCTTGGGGTTTTGACATGCTGTGTCCACGCCCTTCGTCGTATAAGCGTCGATAATTAGGTCGAAAATCCGTTTTCATACTTTTGGTGGGAAACTGATGCCCAGTTTATTGTCGGTGCATTAAAGTCGCCCACTGTACGTAAATGAGTAAAGTTTTGTAAGCCTAGGAAGTTTCCTAGGTTTGCAAGAAGAGTTTCGTCATCTGAGACGTCGGATGAGAGAGAGCGATAGATAACCCCCACTGGGAGTGAGTCTCGGCCACGCAAAGCCAATCGAAGCCACAAAGCATCACATTTATCACAGGAATGAAATTCACCGATAACCGTGGGTGTTGGAAGACAAGGTTGAAGGAAAATCGCAGAAGCCCCCATTCCCCCTTGGGCGGAGTCCGCTCAGTAAACTGAATATCCGGGGACACTCAGTTCACTGTCACCGATGTCACTGTAAGTCAGGTCTCCGTGAAAGCGAAAATGTTGGGTTGTCTGTCAGGAGTTAACTGTCTGATTTCCGGTAACCTGTTGAACAAACTCAGTTCTTATACCTACACTTAAGAGCTACTTCCTCACTTGACCTCTCGAAAAAAAGAGAGGAGAGTGCGCGGAAGAGTTTGTGAAAGAAGACCTAGAATTGAGGAGAGTGGTGGTGTTGGACTCGGTATGTACTGTCGAGTGATTCTGATGGCTCTCCTTTGAAGCCATGGACGCGACGTCACGGCCTGTGCGTATGTCAACTTCCCTACGGGACGCTTGACCAGCACTTCATGTGTCGCGACTTGTGACCCCTGTATGCCTGCTAAATTCCGCATTTTCCGGAGGGTGTTTCAGAGTTCTCACCCAGGAAAAATTTGATTTCGTCTGCTGAATGCAGGGTTTGAAGGGTGGCAGTGTGCGCGGTTTTACGGAGCCACTCATAGAAATGGTTTGTATGGCGGGCCAATAAAATGATTTTTGATTTATAGGCGGCATCCCTAACAGGCCCTCATCCTGCTGAATTTTTGGGAGAAGGAACTTTCTAGGGAGTCTCTTGGTGTTTTTGGCGTAGGTGACCCGGAGAACGGCAGTTGTGCTGTGTCTCCAGCACTTTTTCCCGTGTTTAGGAAGTCGACCGTTGGAATGGCGGTTACGGAAGCAGCGCGCTCGCTTTCCACAACTGGCACATAGTCCTGAGTGGATACTACTGGAACAGAAACCACAACCTTAGTCTCCGAATGTAGTTTCCGGTCTACTATATTCCATGACTTAGTTTCAGTCTGCTGTTCGCGTTTCGCCCTCTCATGCCGAGAGCGGTCGGAAGAAACACGTTTCAGGCAGACGTTAGCAGATTTTGAAGGCTCTGATTTTTTCACCGCTGCCTCTGGACTGAGCATAGCAGGGTTACCAAAAGGCCGAATGTCATTTTGGTTGTTTTGGTGCGTAGCCCGCTCCCGAGTACGGGATTGGTAACGTCCAGGGAAAAAGAAGAAGCCGACAAATTTAGCTAATTCGCTTGGTGAAGACGTTGTGGGAAAGCGGCCCCATAAAACAACTCTCCGTTCCCTGAGGGTTTTTTCTTTCATATTCACCGCTGGCTCCTCTATATGTGCAGTTGACAGGGCAACTGCCTTCTTGGTGACCGCAACACCAGAGAGGGCAAGCGCTATGTATTCATTTAGGGACCGGAGTTCGAACTTCATTTCTGACAGGGTCCGTTGATATCTCTCCATCCTATTCCCCATGGAAGAAACAGAAGGACATGCAGTGCTAAGTATAACAGCTCCGCATTCACACTCGCAGGTTTTCTGCATCGCTTCATTTTTCCTGATGCGTGCGTGACTGTTCCGCGGCAAAATGGCGCCTTAACTTTCGTCAAACCTGCAGCTCATGCACATAAAATTTAAGGCAGAAGAAGCAAACTGTTCATACTGGTGTTCGTAGAAGCCATCGCATGCGACATGATGCCAGTTCTGGCGCTGGTAGCACCGCATACCGTTTTGCACGGATATTTTACATCCATAACGGTTCCAAATACTCGCTGTCTCAGTCAGTTGAGTCCCTGCACTATTACATCTGACTCGCGTCATTGTCAACAGAAGCAAGTTATACACAATATAAAACAGATACAAAGCAATCCCAAAGTCTCAATGCGCAATGACTCGTTATGTTATTCGGAAACGAGTAAAAGTAATCGTATGTAATTTTTGATAAACAAGGCACCAACAGAGCAAACAATTGCGTGGACAATAACAGCAAGAAAATTTGAAACATTTTTTAAGTTACCCGCGCAAGTCCTTATTAAGCATATCACACCTGTTTGACTGTCCAAGGTCGTGATAATTTCCGGTCGCTTGCTAGTTGGTTGATCTTGCTCTGCTTTTTGGTCGTGCATCCTTAACGGCTCATTTTCCCAATCTACTTGCAATGAACGTCGTTGTCCATTATTCGGTTTTCTGGTTCAACTGTTGTGGAGACTATGCACGGCTCTAGCCTCAGAAACATTCCAACTGTCCACGAACTGGACTCACACTCAGAAGGTGTGAGATGGCAATAACAAACAACTGTTAAAGAATGTCTTGTACTGCCTCCTATTCCCGAACGTCTAATGGTTGTTCGGTCAACGCCTAGTCTACTCGCAACGCCTGTTGATAGTCTGGATCTTGAATAGTCGTGTCTGTTAGGAACGAGCGTCTATAAATTCTGAGCCCGCCGTGCAATCGACTTGGATCCAAAAGTTATAACAGTCGTAGAGGCGATTTTCTTATTACGAAGTTGTAAAGCTACATGGAGAATAATTTGAACCAATTAAAGGAGGGTAACAACAAACCCCGATATTGGATCCACCAAGTATGCAAGTTCTTAGACGAACGGTCCAAGTATATATGATCAAATGCAACAGTTGCGTAATGACGGAGCTATCGAGTGCAAATGAAATTATGGTACTTACAAAGAAAGGTCTGGCAATGACGAATAAGGAAGAAAAACTATGCGGAAACAAGTTTCCACAAGTAAATGATATCAAGATTTGGTAATACATCAATATTAACGCTCGTGGGTAAGACGATTTGTTGCGCGTACACTTTGAACGGTCGGGTCTGCCGTTGCTAATAAGGCTCTTCATCTGTACCACGATGACTTGGAATGAAAGAAGGGTCAACGAGGAGGGAATGAATGAAGACAGAAAATGTGCTCATAGTGACAAGTTGGAGGACTTCTAAACAATAGTTTTCACACTAAGCATAGGAGGCCACTTTCAGATTTAGAAGACCGCTAAAACTGCGCAGTAAACATATGTCGTTGTGTGAGCAATTTGTCAGCCAACAATTTGATTAAAACTTCCGCTTTTTGTCGTGGTAAACAGCAGCGTTAGAACTGATATTTATGTTTTCAGATGAACATGCGGGTCTTACTAATAAAACGGTGTTCTGAAATGTTCTAAAACAGGTACCATACACCAGGTGGTGTCTGTTATCAGCGAGTCATACTACTTACTGGCAGTGAAACAGCATCTTGAAGATCATCTGTTAAAAGCACTGCGAAGATCATTTTTTTCGCACAACAGCGCTAACAATGGGGATTTCAACGAATCTGTGAACAATGAAAACGAGTCAAGTAACCCAGCATCGACTGCAATCGATGCGTTCATCGTGGACCTGTGGCTCATTAGTTATACGTGAGAAGCCACCGGTGGTGCAAACAAACCCGTCTGCTCCATCTTTGCTTGGCGAGTACGAACGAATTGCCAACTGTCGAATCAACAGAACCACTAAATCCATGCACTGCTCACTTTCAGATCAATACGCGAGGCCCGCCCACCTCGACCGTCATCGGTCGCAAATTAAAATTCATGCGCACTGGCCCTAATTTCATGAGAATGCTTTCAACCAGTAAGCGGACCATTAAGGGATCTTACTTTCAAAGTCGACTGGCGGTGGACTGTGATTAAGGCCAACATACAGGGCCGATCCAACTTTCCTCACCCGTGGTTGTTCCTTGTTCACTGCCCTAGAGGTTGTAGAGTAAATCACGAACACCCTCTGCTACGTGTTTTATCTTGAACTTACGCAGCATGCGTATCACTGATGCACGTCTACTGGTGGCGAGTTTACATATTTAGTGAGAGCAGGTAAGACATCCTTTCAGTTCTAGCTTGCTGGTGAATGTAGCAGCTGTTCTAAGCACGTCTATAGTACCGCCACATCGCATACGCTCACCAAGAGAGCCACATCACATATGACACACGAGAATCATACCTCACGCTCTGCCATGGGGGCAGCGGAGATGTTAGTTAGGGACTATGTACAGGTCTACGGGGTATGCAATCTCAAGCACAGCCCCATATTCAGATACAACCACGCAAAAGTACCTGAAGCCACAATCATACTCAGCGCCGAAGACATCGGACGAAAACTATCTCTACCTGCCACACACGAATCCCTTGGTGAGGATGGACTACCTAACTCTATCCTCTGAAACCGCCCTACAGAGTTTAGTGAGCCCCTTATCACTTCGTCTAACGCTGTCTCAAAATGGTGAGGGTTCGTCTGACCTGAAGGACCTCGTATGTTGATCTGGTCTATATGGAAGGATAAGGAACGAATGCAATTATCTACTGTTCAGTATCATTGATGCCATTCCTCTCTAATGTAATAATCAATGGACTTGCTGACTGCTTCAAACACTACCTAAGTGCAATGGACTATTAGTTACCACTCAGCATAATTTTCCCGATGGCCATCCATATGTCATTAGCCTACTTGCCATTGGGCAGCATCGAAGTGAAGCACCTGGCGACGGACTTGCTGTCGACGCACTAAAATTTCCTGAGGCTTTTGATAAGGTAGATTAATTAATATTGCAGGCTAAGACGCCGGCTTTGAATAGTCCAGATGGCACCTCTGGTTAGCCCACTGATTGCCCTGAGGGCTGAAATTTCTGCATGACGGTTGAGGAAGCAGTCTGGCAGAAGCCGTAAGTCCAAACGTAAGTTCAACGGGGGTCATGACTGGGTCACTGCTGTTAGTCATTTTCATCAAGGACCTACCAAATGTCGTTAACTACCCGCTAATTTTTTGAGTCGACGGCTGCATTATATGAAGAGCTATAACATCACCTGAGGAGCAACTTGTTCTTCAAAATGACCTCAGCTTTCTCGCCCAATGAGTGCAAAGAAACGTGCTACTACCCAGCGAGCTTAACTGTAAAGTCCTGTATATTCGATAAAAACCTTTACATCTATGCCACACTGAAAGTGTATGCCACCCCGCCAATGAATCTCAGAAGGAGCTAAGCACCATCATCACGAAAGTTCCAAGCGCCGGACCTAATCGTGACTGAACCCTCAAGACCATAAACCCTTCTTCCCTCACGAATATTTATTGGTGGCATATCCTGACACATTTTGGGATAAACATTCTATCATATGCCCTCATCTTTGCTAGACCCCCAGACCTGAATCTACCCATCGCCGCAGAAATAAATTCGGTCCAAGTCCTGTGCAACTAACCATAACGCCCACGAGGCTTGGCCGCCTCAAAGGATTCAAACAAATCGACAGAAGGCTTATGATTTATCACCTTTCAATTCATCCACTGTATACGACTCCTGACTGTCTGCTGAAGACCATACCATCGTTCTCCGAGGACGGTCACCAAAATAAGCACACCAACGAAGCCGTTTGCTGCATCAGAATAGCTTTGTCGACATAAGAGTGTGTTCTAACGGAAAGCTGTTCCGCAGGTAGTAATTGACATCCCAAACATTCTTTCCTTAAGCAGAAACTGGATTCCCACATGCTTAGACCCTGTGAGTTCTACTCTACACCCTCCAAAATCTGTTGCAGAGACACCACTCACGAATGTTAGATGTAGACCGCGATTTCTTGAGTTATTGTAGATGAAAAAATCCCCACATATTCCCGCATCTGGTGCAGAAATTAAAAATGTGCTATTGACTGGTATGTTGGTTTCGATTGGCCAACAAATGAAAACAACTTTAACGTAAGTTATTTTCGAAAATCGGTACGGCTGGTGTTGGTCTGATCGTTTGCGTGCGAGAATGGATGCAAAAATAGTGTATACATACCAGAATGCAGAGATTATTTACCATATCAGTAACTGGTGGTACTGATTTATCTTTAGGACACGGATCGTATTGCAGCTTCCGAGGCTGTTTTTGAAAATTGTGATGTTCACACTTTCTTACGGGTCCAGGAGTGTCTGCAGAGATGCATGGAGAGTGTTCGTGGGACGAGGCGTGGTTCGAAAACAGCTTTGAAGTGCGATGAGGCAACGTTGTACGAAACTGTACAGAGGGACAGCTGTCGTTGTGATGCCAATGAGCCAACTTTTCACTCCGACTGCATTGAAACTGCCAACATGTATGATTGTCCACTCCGTAGCAAGCAACTTCAACCTTAGTCCCCTGATAAGTGCATGCTTTCAATTCATATTTGTCATTTCCACCTACTTTGGCTACCTTTCGTACCCTAACCCCGCCCATAAAACAGAGATCCTGCGTAGTACCTGTTGTGTCTAATCGAATACCAGTGAGCCATGCAGTTGGCCAATCAGATTGCTCTGACCTTCAAGCGATCGACAACACATGCGGGCATCGGCTGCCTGGACCGTGTGGACTGACAGTTTCCCGTAACGTTACTTGAAACGGTAGCATTAATAAAGCTTACTTACTACTGGTATTATCCGTCGTTCTTGAATACAACAACTGGCGTCGCTCGATAAAACCTGCATTATGTCCAATTCACTGCAAGTCCCGGATTTATTTTGGACCGACCCTGCCGTGCAACCTTCGGTTGAAAATGGATGTCATGAAAATCTACATTCATCGATTACGTGGAAATGTTGACAGTTTTCAACTGTGAGATAAAACTGACTGAGTACCACAAGTTGAAGTTATTGAGATTGAGATTGGGGGACGAAGGTAGACGGTTGGTCGATGCCCTAAACCAACAGTCGAAAGTTACTTTTTCGGATGCGCCAGCTGATTTCGACAAACATTGTGGATCACGGATGAATACTTATACTTCACGGTTCAACTTCTCGTCGTTACGTCAAGCGGCAGGAGAAGATTTGAACGGATTTGTTTCTAGATTGCTTTGTTCGGTCCGCCAACGTGAATACGGTACGGTGCCGCAAAAGAAAATTCAGGTAGTTCTTCTGGTATAACAAATGATTTCTGGCATTCGTGACTCAAGGATTCGAGAGACATTATTGGTCGAGGATTCAGTGGAACCTACATGGGAGAGGGCTTGCGATCTGGCGAAGGCTAAGGTTCAGGTCGATTATCAAAATAAATTGTTTTCTACGATATCCCAATTTGCGGCGATTTCTCGTGTGAAAGAAACCACGGGTTCTTGTTTGAATTATTCGAAACATACGGCGTGCTACCGGTGCAGAAGTTCAAAACACAGGTTAATACAACAATTGCCGCGCAATGAACGCTGCATGCAGATTATGTGATAAACCTGATCACTTTGCGCGAGCTTTTACCTTCAAATCAGTTGCTGCTGTCACGGAAACGTTGGAAGATGTCGAGCTAAAGGAATGTTCTGGAAGTGAACATACTTTTTCCGTCCATGAGAAAAAAAGCCGCAACCCTAATCGAAAGCCTGTGAACCCCTCTTTCAATTGCTGACGTGCGTACTGTGTTTTTCGAAGTTGGTGGTAGAGCAATTTCGTCGTGCATGTAAATTGATTCAGCCTTACCAATTGCAATTGTACCCTTGGATTTTTGTGCAAAGCACCTGGTGACTTTACCAATATCACCTTCTTCGTATACGTTCGGAAGTTATCCCAGCAACCCTGTGCCGATTAGAAGATTTGTTACGTTGTCCGCTTTTCTCAACGATACGTCCAAAAACGAAAGAGCGGTTTACATTTCCTTTACGAATACTAAACCACTTTTAGAAAGGAACGCTATGGTCGCTCTCATAAATGGTCCTTCCATTCACAAGATGATTATAGCAAACATTAACGTTTCGGATTTGAAATTTATGTATCCCAAACTCTTCCTTGATGGAATCTGAAGAATTCCAGTTGGTATTCACCAGATACGATTGAAATCCAACGCTGAACCCTTGGCAATTGCTCGGCCCCATCCTGTGCCGTTAGCCAAGCGTGAGTTGATTCCAGATGTCTTGAATAAAATGCCTCACCATGATTTGATTGAGAAAATTCAGTGCTCGGAATGGGTCCACCCACTCGTGGCGGTTCTCAAGAAGGACGGAACAGTACACGTTTGTACAGATTTACGTGCTCTGAACAGACACATCATTGTTGAAAAGTTTCCCTGACCCAACGGCAGATGAACCCGTTGTTAAAATGTCTGGCGCAAAGTTCTTTTCTAAATTGGATAGCAGCCAAGCCTACTATCACATGCCACTTCTATCCGAATCACGACCCCTCAAGGCATTTTCAACACAGGATGGCCTACTTCAGCAGAATCCTTCCTATGGGATTGAGCAGTGCCGCAGGCAATAATTTAAAAAAACTGGTGTAGCGCTGCCTTTTCCAACTACACTGTCAATGTTGGAGCAACAGACATGGGACGTTATCGTTCACTTACTACTTTCACCAAGCACATAAACGCTTAGCATAGCGCCAATTTCCATCGTAGTACAGACTTTAACAAAACGTGGGGAAAGGTTATTCGAATGGGCGACCACCTCGTGACATAAATAACCCTGTCTGACAAGTGTTTGAGGTCTGCTTTCAAAGACATTCTCATTGCGACCGCTTAGCACGTTTGTACTTTCGAGAGTGAAGATTCACTTCAAGGCCTTCATAAGAATGAGATAGGCGAGAATGAGGCCTTCTAGGATTCTTCGGCATTTCAGAGAAGGAATATCGGGCAGTTCGACCCGAAACTGGTATGAACCATTGTGAAAACCCATTACGAGCTTTGTCGCACCATGCTGCACCCATTTGAGCTCACTTATGTCCTTTTTGCGGTCATAACCAACAACTGAATAGCAGTATTCAAGCAACGGTCGGTCAGAAATCCCATGAAGTGTTTGGAAAGCCTCCTTGTCGAATTTAGAAAACGACCATTTAATCATGCTCAGTATGGCAAAGTCTTCCATGGCTGTTTTCCGTGATGGAGTGAGAAGGACAAATTGGACGGCTGTCACAAATCCAGGTATTCTTAAGATTCGCCTTGGCAGCACACGCTTAACTTTTAAACGATACAATATAGTTTGTAACTATACTGAGCCGCGAGTTTTGTCTACCGTTGCTATTGCCTCTAAGGTTTACTGTAGGTTGCACACCGGAATAGGAATACAACACCCATTTTCCATGAAAGTGGGTCCCGTCGTACCCGGTCAGACGCGTCGGCAAAACCGAAGAGACTGGTGTTCGTTGTAAGACCATGATCTCTAACATCCGTTAAGCTGTACATAAAAACCAGCAATTTCGCTACTTGAGACCTATTTGATAAGAATCACTGCTAAAATACACGAATAATATATTATCGTCAAAAAGATGCCGTAAGATATCTCTGTTAAGGAGAAGTTGTAAGACTGCACGGAAAACTTGTCAGGCCGACTGGTTGTTAACTGGCAGGAAAGTGTCGATCACTCAACTTTTGAAAAAGGACGACAGTAGCCTCCTCCCAGTCCTTGAGAAAGATACCGACAGAAAAAGCTGACACGAAAAAGTCTTGAAGTGGTTCTGCTAGTACAGAAGACGCCTCCCTCAGTGCTTGTGGATGAATCTGGTCCAGGCCCATCAAACCAAAATGGTTAGATATAGGAGACAGATCCTGAACGTCATGCACTGAGAATTCCGCACGTAAAAGATGCCGTTTAAATAACCCTGAGGATAGAAACTGTGAAAAAAGTGATGAGTCAGAGCTGTAGACAGTGGCGCATTGACTCGTGAGCAATCCAGCAACGACGTTAGCTCGAGGGCAATGTAACTGTTCCACTGCTGCAAGTAAAGAGTTGAGGGTAGGTCCTTGCAACGGTGTTGCATGTTGTAAAGAGAAAGTTTCCACTTCAGCGTGCTATTTCGAGCACTTTCAGTTGCTGCTAAAGACGATAGCGACGGATTTCCGAATTGCGCTGACTACACACTCTATGAAATGCTTCATAGTCTTGGGGCTCATTGGACTGTCTCTGTTTGACACGTTGTCCCGCACGGCTTTCAAGGGGTCGGCGAATCCTCTGTAGAATAGGAGAGCGGAGAGAACTCATTACAAGCGTGTGTGGAACATGCGATAGATCGGTGTTGTGTGACATGTTTTGTACGCCGGTTTTCACGGGCTACTAAATGGGCGTCAACGGAGAACTGTGTGGAATGATTTTGGATACTGCTATAAAGTTGCGGACTATCTGCTTATTTGCAGGTTGTTGTACCCAAAAGCAGAGGGAGTCATAATACCAACAATAAATTATCACTGTAGCCCAAACCAGCCTCAATATTAACCTGATCAACGACTTTCGTTGGTGACTACGAGATTCAACAAAGGAATAATCTGCCCGGAGCTTTACCTCGCTGCAGACTTCACGTGTTGCGTCCACGCCTTCTACTAAACAACTAATGACAAAACTTAGTCAAAGGTATCTTCTGGAGATTGTTAGTGACGTTGTTCCAAAGACGCTCTTGGGGAGTTAAAATCATCTATGGCAATCAAATGAGAGGTATACTGATTGGTAATAAATTTTTTCATATGAGGCAAAAGAGTCTCGTCGTCCAGGGGTGAACTCGAAGGTTACGGGTGGTAACTCTCAGCAACGGTTAATTGTGACTATGGAGCTTTATTCGTAACCATACAATACCGCACATGGGGGAAACGTTCCGCTGTTCACGAAAGGAGTAGATAACTTAATACCAACGTAGGTAACGACCCCCTTGAACCTTTCACTGCAATCCTCACAGTAAACGGAATAACCAGAGGTTCAAATTCCACTACCACCGATCTCTGGTAGTTACAATATTTCCGTGGGTGCCACAATGTGATCATGCTTGCCGTGTACCACCGCTCGTAGTTCCGGAAGTTTATACATCGGACCAAGACGGTTGGAATAGATTCAACTTAGGGTCATCTCATCATAGGCTGATCTCACGTGATTTTGCTTTTCATTCTTGATTCCACGATAACTTCTAACGCGAGACAACATTCCATAACGCCCGGACAATCAAAATCCCGTATTGGTTGGACTATTCTCGAGGTCTGTGAAATCCCGTCGATTTAGAGGAAATAACGAAGTCCCGTCCAGAAGATCGTCCATTTCCCCACAAAAATTGAGGCCCTCCTATCTTCCTTCACCTTGACAAAAGTTTCTACATATTTTTCCGAAACTGTCTACATCAAATAATGGCGAAATTCTTTGACATTTCATTTTCTCCATCCTGAAAATGTTTTTTTACATGACCTTTACCATAAGACCAATATTAACCTTGTGGAGCGAGAATTGATGTAACTACTCAGCATTTCTTATGGAACACAGTAAAATTTGAGAACTATCTTTTTAGAAGCAGGCGAGCCGGACGATTCATCATAAACTGGAATTTTCCTCTCTTATTATGTCTGTTTTGTTACTTTATTTTCACAATTGGTGTATTGTACAATTAACAATTATGTATACGGTATGCGTTTCAGGTTACAGTATGTATACTGATTACGCTCATCTGAGCGTATTTCTTGCAGATGCGCTAGAGAAATATACCATTATTATTATTATTATTATTATTATTATTATTATTATTATTATTATTATTATTATTAGA
>JTDE01000141.1:366469-379987 GCA_014338405.1 Paragonimus skrjabini miyazakii
TATTATTATTATTATTATTATTATTATTATTATTATTATTATTATTATTATTATTATTAGAAGGAAAACGTAAGAAGTTCGAAGAATGGAACAATCCTTCCTATAGGAATGAGAAGAACAGTTATTGGCGATAAGTAGGCTTTTTCGGGCTGCTTGTGCCGACTCCCTTTTGAAGCGTTTGTGGGTGGTCGCAACTTGGTTCCTGCTTTTGCGCCAAAGCAAAACCCCTCGCAGGTACGGCGGTGGAAGTGACTAAATCTTTGTATGACATATACGAGTGCTACGCTCGCCGTCTCCCTACTTAACCACTTCCGGCGGTTGTTGCGTGGGTGACCTTCCCGTCAATTGTGGTCTGTACTCACGGTATCCGGAGAACTTTGCCCGTTTTTCTAGCATTCGGTAACGGGGTCTTTGCAAGAAGCCTGCAAAAAGCGTGCTTTTTGGTCGGTTCAGCGGCTGAGAGATTATCGAACTCGTCATTACCAGTTTCTTCAGCATAATGTATGTCAGAAACCCCGGAAAATTATAGAAAGGGTCTCAAGAACAGGGATAGGTTTTGTTCCACAGAGTGAACGTCTCGGCTTACGCTTCTCAACAGACCAATCTCGAGGCGAGATTTTGACTTCAAGAAAGTAACCTTTCAGCTCACTTGTTCTTGAAGTAACTTTACCTTGTCTCACTGTCTTGGAGATGGTTACCATTATGCGTTTTATAGGTTTAGTCTTTTTGGCTCTCAGTCAGTTGGCACGGTTAATGTAACCGCAGAAGTTGGATGTCAGGTTGACAAGCACTTGACTGGTCAACATCAATGACGCATCTGGAAAAACAAAGTGGAAAACATGCCTCCACGTGACATACAGGCGAATTTGAAGTAGCCTTGGCCTAATGGTAGGCAGTGATCCGCTGTACGTCTCGTGAGGTTGGTTTGGGGCCACCCATAGCAGGAACCAAACTCTGTAATGTGATTACCTTCAGCGTCTCCAAAATCTTAAACTCCCTGCGAAGTTAGAGTTGTTCTACTAGCTCCACCGTACATTTTTACATTACCTTGTCAATGTAAACTTGCCACAGGCCACTGACTTCAAAGTTAATATGAGTATGGGTATCGCAGCCCTACTTGTGGTTGTATAATGAATCCACGTCATCTTCAACGCTGCATGTTACGTTCAACCGAATAACAACATCTGATCTATTGCCGTAATAGTGTAGACAAGTGTATTTCTTACTAGCCTCATTGCAGAAAGGTATATAGCGACAATATTAGATAACATTTTTGACAGTGGTATTCCGCTATACACTGTTAATGATTTTCTTTTTTACCTGCCTTTTTTAGACAATTAATTACTTTGTAGTATACGCGCTTCTAACCTCTCTAGCTCGTCGTGCTTTCTCCGTACACCATGTGTTAGGGGCCACCTCATTACGCATGGACCAACACGACGAATCATGATTTCCAGTACAATTTGACTTTCGACTGCGAGAACCGACTGGGTGTTACTGTGTTGAAAAGCTTAATGAAAGCAACAGGTTGAATATCGTATCGTCCACGCCAAGTTATGCATAAGTTAGCGATCTAATATATGCTTTCCTCAATATCCTGCGGCAGGGTAGTTCATCTTCCAAACGGCTAACCCACAGGTGTTTGTAAAAACTGGATTGAATACAGCGAAAAGTGGATAATTGTGCAAGAAAATTAAGTATCTCGCGTCGAATATGGAAAATTTTTAAAAGTCGAGTAACGTCTATGTCCTTACAAAGAAATCGACAACTAACAACAGCTCAGAAATAGACGGCGAATAAACTGAAAAAGGTTCGCTCGAATAAATGGCCATTGGTTGGGTTTAAAATGAACGACTGTTCACACATCGAGAAACGATGAGAAGTATAAGTTACTTAGGACAAAGGTATGGAAGAAAAATTTGTCATTTAGAAACTTGCAGGGCTCAGACTGGGTAACAGTAAGGGATGCGATGACGTTAGCTGACGTAGGAAGAAAGATGAATAATATAGTTCAGCTAAGGAAGATGATAAAATTCAGGGCTAACTTTCAACACTAATCATACAAAGCACAGCAGTTTCAAGAATAATGTAACAGACTTTAACAAAAACCGGCACTGGACCCTGAAAACCGGCTGGTTTTCCGGTCTCAAGTTGGCAATAAGAACAGCAGAGGCTTACTGGTTTATTAGAGGGATCCGAACTTTTGTTTCAGCCGCAGTAACCTGGTGTTGCTCTGCGGACGCCTCTAGGAAACAAAGTGATCTGATGTCCCATCTGACAGTTCCATATGAAGTTCTTACTAGCATCTGGTGTACATGTCCGTCATTACTAGGTTATACCTCGGTGACCACACTACGGAGCTATCCAGCCCTGGAGGCTCTTTCTTGATGAGCAGCTGCATCGCCTACTTGAAAATGGCGTGTGTGATTCGACCACACAAAGGTAACCTATAACTGGGGTAGACAATCACGCTGCCATCGTCTCCAAAACACGCCAGATAAGTGATGTAGTTGTCTCTAGTCCTTGATGTAACGTTCATGCAGTGTCATTCTATCCGTATAGATGCCGACATGTGTGTGCAAACGAGTAGGTCACTGGGATGAAACCCATGGGGATCATCTAGTGTATCATAAATAGATAGGAGTGGCCTATCTTTGACGATTCGCTCAACGTTCACCACGTGGTTACAAAGTAACTCTTCATCCATTACCTGTGTTACAGGCGACAATACTTGTCTTGCCGTTCGAATCAATTTTACCCAAGCCCCGTCCCGACTACTTGCATCCAACCGATTTAAATGTCGATGGATCCCTTCCTTCGATAGCCTATCTTTCAACGGACACTGGTCTAAGAATTGTAACTTTCTCTTGTCTCTAAGTCCGCCCGAACAAAATTGGGATGGTTGTCACTGGAAAGGACACCTAGTGAGCCCCGCTTGCTCGAAAAACGCATCAAAGCTACAGATAAAGAGTCCATGTACATGAAGCGGGCTACTTCTTTTAAATGGCACGATCAAGTGGACAGGTAACTTTGCAACCGTGACGTTTGGGCGCGTTTCTCCCTATTTAAACCTTGAACGGACCGAAAATTTCCACCCTGCAGTACCCGAATACGTAACCGTCTGTCGACAGTCTCATCGATGGCATCGGCGTCACCACTTGGTTGCAACGCTTAGCGTGAACTCTCTTAAATTGATACCACTCGTCTAATACCCCTTCAACGTTAGCCGGAGTAATGCGGCTTGTTTAAAAGAGATAACACAACGAACAACCATCTTTTGACACCAATCAAACCAAACACGGCCGTCTTAAAAATAATCCAACTGACCTTAACAAGACCCACATTGGATACCACCAGGACCAGAATAATAAAAAGGGTTCCATAAAAATCAGCTATGGGTGAATGTTCATAACATCACTGGGAACATCTGTGATAACTCATTTACCGTCGGTTATTGATTTGAGGGCAATGCAGTCTTCAAGTTTAGCGGGAGTAGCGAAGTGTGAATTAAGATTTCCGTCGAACGTAACTAGTCCCGTGACGATAATTTTGTATTTCGAGGTGATTGCTGAAATATCTGAATAATCAGACTGCACAGCAGAGTTAAATTTCAGCATGCAGCTCACTGTGTTGTTTTCTGGTCTTGAAGAGTTTACAAGATATAACTTACTCCCAACTATATTTTTCTCTCTGATAAGCTGTCAACTGTGCTTTGCCTGTCTGCGTACATCTCTATGTGTTTAAAGTTTTCATCATTTTTTACTTCATTTTGCTAACATCGTATAAATGCTGCATCAGACCACATTGTGCATTTTTGGTTGACGAGTAAAAATAACAACACAACACGTTTTCGAATAAACCCTGCAACACGTGCTTGCTGGCTCTTCCGCCGACGCCAGTGGTTCCCATCCAGTTTAAAACAACCTATATGTTGGATAAACTTTAAGTTCTGTTACTTCGCATCCTCAGTTACGCTTGGGTCAATCCGAATAATTCCCAGCGTCAGTGGACGCCTCACCAACATTGTCAATCTTTGATGAGTGCAGCTCTTGACTTCATTCGTTATTTTTACGTCGAGAATTATTGTAGTACACACATCTGTTCCACTACATGTACCATGGAAGGGTTAGTGTCACTTTCCGACGACCGTTGATAGATTTACTTGCACCCGTTGTTGACGTAACCTTTTGGTAAATGACTCGCTAGATA
Source organism: Paragonimus skrjabini miyazakii (assembly GCA_014338405.1). Lineage (NCBI taxonomy): Eukaryota > Metazoa > Platyhelminthes > Trematoda > Plagiorchiida > Troglotrematidae > Paragonimus > Paragonimus skrjabini miyazakii. Next base: position 370,679 of record JTDE01000141.1, read on the forward strand.
ATGCCGTTGTCCTTATCCCTTATAACTACGGTTTCCAACTTCTATTTCCAGCGGATGACGGCTATTCACTTTTTCCAGTCATTGCCCCCTCCGGAATTATTTGAGTGGTAAAGGGCAAAATGCGCCTCAGGAATCCACATGACTTTTGCCTAAAATAGTTAATTTGAATTCACTCGGTGTACAGGCGCATGTGCCACCGCAAACCCACGTCCAAAGAGATGCATTTGTTATTCAAATATGTCGCAATTATGTGCACCGGCCACTGGCATCAATTCAGACTCCTAATCCATTATAATTTTTTGTTACCTGTCCGTCCAACTCAACAATAGTTCCATAATTTCAAACACCGCCAGATAGTCGTTGTCGTATTTTGTGAAGCGTGCGCAGCCGATTCTGCGTCAAACTTGGAAAAGTGATGCGTTTTGGCCCTCGAACCTTAGACTTTTCCCCACCTCGAATCCAGTTAAATAATTATCTGAAAACTAAACCTCATTCCGCGGTACACAGGTTGTAGACTCAGCCAGGCTGGCCAAGAGTAGGACAGGTGTCGGTTCATTTTTTCCGCTCCACCGACCAACCAAAGACTGAAAATTCCATTGAACGAAATGTTTTCGCGGGACCAATTTTGTCGCTGGGTGGTGAGTATGAATAACCTAGGGACGGAATTTTATCAGTGCAACAGATATATCAGACGGGAATACGTGGATGTGACTTGTGTGTACACTGTGTTTTATCTTGGCTGGTTCAATACTTCAGCGTCATTTGATCATACTGTGCTTCTAGGTAGGTCAATTTTCGCGTTACCATTTTTGGTGCATCATTGCCAGTTTTAGATAACAGTGTATCACATTGCTTTGAAAACAAACGTAGTATAACGCAATTCCTTCATTTCTGTAAAGGTATTCTGAAGATTGTAATTTTACCTGAGGTATCCCAAATTATGTAAGGCACTGGTTTGATTTCAGAATTTCTGGCCTTCATACACCCTTAAGCCTTCCGGCCAATATAGACCTGATGCACCGCGAGCTCTGCACGAGGATCATAATGTTGTATCACTACTTATCGTCGTATACGCCGGACATGAACAAGACTCGGCATCAGCATTGTTGATGTTGGTGTTGAAGGTGACCTAGCGATTAAGCGACTGATACACGGGTTCGAAGCAGAGGCCCAAAGTACCCGCGTCCAGTGGGTTTATCTTGCTTAGCGTCAGGCGGATATCTGTTGACCGAAAATGCAGACATTAAAAACAGTGTGTAGCACCGTTCTTGTGGATTACTGTATACACCAAGTACAGAGTAAGGTTACTAGCACAAAATTGTCTTAAGCAAATGAGAATCAAGCAAGACTCTGAAGCGATCTCTAGAAGCGCTGATAACGACCTCAGAAAGAAGACTGTTCTTATGGTTATAATCTTTCAAGAAAAGAACCGTTGTCTAAGGTAGGTCAAAGAACGAAGCTTGAAAAGATTCCTTTTATGTCCTCGCCGGTTGTGATAATTCGCTATGACAGGAAAATGCTCACCAAGACTTACCCTGAAGAAGAAGTGTTTGAAAATTAAATCATCGCCGAGCCATCGAAATTCAATCGGATACAAATCAAGAACTTCAAGTCAAGACTCGTATGCGACACTTTAAGCCAGTTACCAGTTTGATATCCGCGCGCTGAACACGTTCAAACCGGTATACACGACCTGATTAGCATATGGAATGTGCGGTTTTATATAAACTTCATGTAACGTTTAAAACGCTTTCGTGTCTATGCGGAGAAAAGTGCACTTAATCATCCTAAAAGCAGCACATCCCCTTGTGCTGCCATCCCATGTTGATACGCGACAGATAAGTTAGACGACATCCAGATTCCCAGATCTTTCTTCAGAACGATCTTCATTATGTCTACTGTGCCGAATGCACTATGAATCACAGAGGCATTGCCAGACTCTCCACCGAGTGACATACACGCGGGCTTGTTGTCATTAATTGGAAAGTTCTAATCGTCTGACCAGCGCTTAATCGCATCTAGGTCAATATGTAGTCCACCGTGATCAATGACGTTCCCGTTTATTAAGTCGTCGGTGTATAGAAGGGCGTTGATTGCAAATATTCTCCGGAAGATCGTTGGTGTAAATAAGCAATAACAGAGCATCTAGTGTTGACCCTTGAGGAACCTTCGCAGAAATGAAAAAGGGAGATGAAAGATCTAGTCAGGTTTTAACTCTGAAAGTTCTGTTATCGAGGAAGGAGGTGATTCAACAAGAAGCCTCTCCTTGAATACCATAGAGCTCCAGTTTGTGTTTAGGGGGACGTGTGGGACACGGCCGGAAGCCTTGGCAAAGTCAAAGAGGATAGCATCTGAGATAAGGCCATTGTCTTTGGCCTCCGTCGAACTGTCCGATCAGGAGGGAAGCCATGCTTGGTAGAAGAAAATTAACTTATGCTTCGCGAATAATAAAGAACGGCAGTTGAGGAAGTGACGTAGTCTGCGCGGAAGTGGTGGCCGATAAGATGAAGTGTACAGTTTGTGCGGTCGTCCGCTTCCTGAAACGTACATTAATTCTGGCCCACGGAGTCATACTCAAGAAGATCTGAACCTGAGTAGCTTTTCATTCTGCTTAAATCAGCCTGATTAAAGTTGCGACCTGTGGACAAAATGGCGGAGGACTAGGTGCGAACTTGTATATATCCAGTAAGTAACTGGTAAGTCGAGTAAATGAATGCATCTACACCGTGTACTTCGGTAACTCATGGTCGTCCGATATGTTGTGTTAAAAAATCTCACAGTTATTCCAGACTTCTCTCGGTTGTGGATTTAACCAAAAGGTGCAACCGTTTTCTTGGGATCACAACGAATCACCCGAAAGTCGCTTACCTGTATATGTCGGATAGTTTGAAGTCAACGGCAGGGAAGGAAATGGTGGAGGACGAGTTAGCTGCATCCTGGTTGGCACGTTTGTCGCCTTATGCTTAGTACGCTGCAAAACGTTGAATCAATTGTTTCGTACGTGGTTTGCTTTCAAGGGGCCGACCTTACATATACCTCTACTTGCTTTACTATGTGCAGTGAATTAACTTGGTGTGTCTTTACCATGAAAACACATAAAATGCCTCGCTTCTCCTCTTCAACAACTATCATTGCTAACCTTCCCCAGCTTTCCATCCTGGTATCATTCAACATGCTTCCACCCTCCTCTGCACCAACTATTTTAATGAGCTCAAGTCCCAATGATTCCTGGTCAGTTGCAGACTAGTGTTCTGATTGTTTTATTTCGAGCGCTTCCTTTGCTTGATTAGTTGTGTATTCAGTTACTTCACACTTAAGATAAGACGGCCTTGTTACTGTAATTTTGCCAAACAGTACCGTGTAAATTGCATTTTTTTCGAGCAACTTCTGACGTTCTTCGGGCTTCAAACCGTCTGAATAAACGTTATTAGAACCGTCGATTACGCGTTACTGAGTTAATTACCTTAAATCGTCAATAGCGGTATAACAATCTATGTTGAGTTGCGCAGTTTAGTGTACGCAGATATGGTAGTGTTATACCCATTTATATCGCTGCTTCCTCTCGACAGACTGGCAGGCGTATGATGCAGTGCAACGTAGCCGTCGGTATAGTTGTGAGAGGTTGTGCACTATTTTCGATTGTCCTTGCTTATGTCCACGCTTTCGCAATACAACAACAGGTAGGTTACTATTGTCTTTAAAACCTCTCAGGGAAGTGGAGACAAGTAGACAGAAGACGTCAAAACCACAGTTGAACGCTGCAAAGTTGGAAGGATCTCCTCGAAACATGAGCAAGTTACATGACGTTGAGACGTACTGATCACCAAGACCATCTGCTTGTTTGGTCGGAGTTTAGTTATTGAGATTCTTTTTAATTGTGACAGGCGTGGTGTGCAAAACTTTGTTTGGCACTGTTCGTTCGCGTAATGCCACTGAGAGGATGCGGCTTATTTTCGAATTATTCTTTCCGCTCCCTCTTCTCGGTGGTTCGTTCTTCGTGGGTTGAACATTTATCAACAATCCCGAAATACGGTGGTCCTGGATTCCGTCTACAATGGTTTCTTTACACCTTCGGCAATTCCTCCAGAATTCATTCTGTGTCACTCCGAATTCGTCGCGAATAGCCTCAGTTGGCAACAAACCGACTGAAAGCACATAAGAACGAATCAGCATCAAACGCATGAATAACCTTCATGCACAACACCCTCATGCTGAAATATGTGAAAAGAAATCGGTATCGCCGTTTCATTCCGCGTCATCGTGTATTACAAAAATGGATTGAAAATAGCCAACCCCGGTTGTGGTTAATGGGTAAACATCCGTCCCACTTTGGTAAACAAAGAGTCTAGTTTTTGCTCGCTAGCTGGGTTGAGAGAACCGTCGGCTGCATTGGTTGTTGTTATCCGGTACTCTTTTATGTCGTCGACAGAACATAACGGGCATTGTGAAAATGACTACTTGGTAATTGGGTTACAAGCAGCTTTGAAGTTAAACTAATCAAGTGTTTCGCCTCACAGGGTACAGAAGCTTGCTGCAGCCGTCAACTGACACATAAGAGGTCGTTTATTAAAAAGATTCAGCTTTCATATTGGGCTGCAGCCATCAAGGAAGGTATTTTGATCGATACAGGATGTACCTATGTCACCTCCTTACTTCTTCCACTCTGAATTCAATGCTTGTTGCTGTAATAGCATGCATATCTCATTCGTTGCCCTGTCAAATTCTTACGTAGTCAGTCCTCCTATTCGGACCGTCTGTCTTACTTTAGTACTGAATTGCCTATGTTGGTTAAGACACATGACCGTTGTTAGTGATTTAACTCACGATATGATGAACTGAACTTTTACATAGAAAAGAGGGAATGTCCTAGAGTTTGTATAACGGCGGCATTGCATGCGTTTTCAACGTCTTTCGGTGCGTCAGGCTGCTGTTCGAAAGAACGTTGGAATTCGTGGCCGCCTAACCATTAGTTCAATTTTCAAGATTCGTGAGCGTAGACCTGGCGTGACACGAGATCTGTTGGGTTGCACTTTATGCTAAGGTAACGAGGTCCAGAAGCTTCGTGAGCTGTAGCCAGCCGATTGGCGAATACCTGGAACTGCTTGGACGAAACATAATGAATTCAGCTGGCAATTTGGACTCACGTTCAACGTCGTGAGCCAGACTAACCGCAGCAGCAGCTTCTCCGATCAGCATGAAGCAGTACTTGACTTGAAAGTTATCCGAAGTCACGAAATAAGCGACTACGTCGTGGCTCGCCTTAGTAGCGTCGCTAAAGACATGCAGCTGCAAGTCGCCTTACTGCTCTTTTCCGTTGGATTTGGTTAATTTTTGTATAGACAGCTAGTTAAGGCTTGGTAGTGTCGCTATCCGATTTGTGCAGAAATCGACTCCTCCACCTCCTAAGAGATTGCCGCACACCAAGCGCAGCCAACATAGTTGCTGCAGTATCCATCGGGCAACTGGTGCAACTGACGCAATATATCCGATTAGAAAGTGGGTTCAAAAACATATAGAAGTGTGATCCTTCAAACGAACGGCCTGTCCATTGGTCGAACATTGAATCTGTAAACACCATTTGTGATGCCCTGTTGCAATCTCAACGTCACTGGGCGTTTGGCTCACTGAAACTGGGCGATTTTATAGACACTGCCTGTTCCGATTCTGATAGTGTTTATATTAGCATCTCATCGTTACTTGTACACTTTTGATGTTGAAGCCGCCTTTCGCCAGCAGGATTTTCAGTCGATTGACTGAATCTTGACCTTTATCAACGGTCCTAATACTGAATAGACAGCCGTCCACGTAGAAGCTTTATTTCGCGATCCGCGAAAGACTGTTCCAATATTGGGTGATGCTCAGAATGGTATCTCTCAAAACAAGGTTAGCAGAACCTGGGGACACAGCAACACTGAACAGTTGGACACGTGCGATATTTTCCCCAGGAACTTGCATTTTAGCGCTCAGCCACCAAATAAATCATAATGTGTTACGATGTGTCCCAGGTGCACGAAAGCAATGAAACATTGCTTCGACTTCTGTTATAACCGCAGTTTCTCATTTCAAAATTGCGGTGACACATCCGATTGTTAGATCCGGCTCAGACAGCAGTTGGTTGTTTACAGATTTGCCCGCATACTTTGCTGCACAGTCGAAGAAAATTCGTAACTTCTGTAGAGCATAGCATAATGAGTTAGGTTTCATCCACAGCTAACAATCTTGTCCTCAGAGGCCAAATCGCATGGCTCCGACCGATGTGCTCGCTCTTTGCACGATGATGATACTGGGTCAAATTAGCACATTTCATACGGCGTTGCCAAAGCATATGCATGCGCCCCTGAACAATGGACCTGTTTTCAAGTGACAGTAAGGATCCAGAACGCCGAAGAATTTTACCTATCAATGACTGCCAGTCAAGCACATTAAAGTTTCCGCAATTACAATAGCTCGACGACAACGTACGCTGATTAATCTTCCAACAAGGTATAACATCATCCTCCCTAGGACTGCCTTAGTCGCATATCGTCCTAACCTCTTCCCCCCTCCCTGATAAACTATCTGATGAACTTCTGGTGCGTCACATCCGACCAAAAGGCCGCGGTTGGACTTGGAGTATGGGCCGGACGCTATAGTCCGTAGACGTTGCAATGCCAGTGACAAAAAGGAGGGGGACGAATTCGCTGACTTAAAGGATCAAACGGCGGATCTGGAGAGCTCGAACAACGTGCCAAACGTGGGGACAATCTTGGACAAGGACTCAACTAGCAAGCGGAAGCATGTAAACAACTGTGCTCAGGCTGATCCAAACGGAGCGTCTAGATCTCAGCCTACCTGCGTGGTAACTGTATCGAAGAAGGTGAGACTCCGTCCGTCCGTTAATCAAAGACACGTAAGTGTTTTGACTCCGAACAAAGTCCAAATAAATCCACAACTTAACCATTAGTGGAGCATCCGTGATAATAAACCCTCTTCAGCTCATCACCCTACGAGTCACTCGAGTTTACTGCCTTGTTAACATGAGGGGAAAATGCACGTTAACGCAACCCCGTGCTCAGCAAATAAAAAGCTGTATTTATTACCAACATCTGACTACAGATCGTTGTTTACTAAAGGCAATCTCTCATGTGACGAATCTTTCAGCGCAAGCCTCAACCAGAGTCTTATTATCACGTCAAGAGGTGCTTGCCCTACATCCAACACCCATTTTAATACGAATATCTCTAACAATATGAATGCTCACAACCGCAACCCGCGATCTCGTTGATGACAACCTGCGTTCGGACACGACTAAATCGAGGTAACCATACCCTATTTTCAGCTAGACATATTCCATTCAAGCCTCTTCTACCAAGCTCAACCATCATAGTTCCGCCACCCTGCCATATCCTGCTGACACTTTTCCAAAACTTTCTGTCATGGACTCAGGCACAGGTAACACATAATCAGTCTGTACTGAACTCATTATAAGCACACCAGACCTAGCGACGTCACCAGAGTCTTTAAGTCACAAATATCCTTCTGTTTTAGATATTTTCCTAGGTCTAATAGTGATGTAGAAAAAGAAAAATGCGCCAGGTTTATTGCTTTTGATCGCAGGCTCACTATTTGATAAGACGCACGTCTTTGGATTTCTCATCTTCTTACGTAATCCTCACATTATTTTGGTCACTAAAGCTTGGTGTACCCTTGAGATTTCAGACACATAACTGCATGTTTTAGGTTATCATGTGTTCCATACAAATCGCGGTGCAAGAAGTGGTGGATGATGTTTAAGTTACCTACGCAAACAATATTCTGCAGCCATACTTAATGAGCCTTGTTTTGATACGATTGACGACTCCTTGTGACCGTTATTATCAACAGGATCCTGTGAGCTACTGTTAGAACATGTTTGCACACCACCTAACGCCACTGACAACAACATGAGTAGCTTTATCCATGCACTGAATTATGTATCAACTTTGCCGTCACAGCTCAACTTAACTGGCGGAGAGTACAAGATGCCAAATATCAGTTGGATCTCTTTTACAGCTCCTACAAGTTAAGCTAAGTTTCTCGCACGTGTCCAAATGAATGGATGGCGCCAACATGATCTAGCACCCACTAAGCCGTCCTATACTTTAGACCTCGTCTTCACGACAGGTATCTGCTCTGCTACTGTGTCGGTCCTAGAAAGTTTCCAAGAGGTGATCACAACTTTATCGTTGACTCAAAAACAGTAAAGAAAGTCGACCATCGTATATTGCCACCAAGTTAAGTTTGTCGACTGGAACATGTTCGCCGCGCTGCTTAAGTCCTTGGATTGGAATATATTTTTGCTGAACCCTGACCCCAGTACTGCAACCAAAGTATTTTATGAATACTTAGTGTTTGCATGAACAGCTTAACCCCCAGGCAGGTCCTAACGCCCTACTGTGTAGGATAAAAGCAGAATTATCATTCCAACGAGGCAAAGTAAGCTCATAAGTTTCAAATCACGGCACCGGAAAGCACGCGAATTCTCTCTGATTATACAAGTGCATAAAATGTTCAATTTTATAGAGTATGGAGCCAAAACGCTTCAGTTGAATGAGGATAAACGTGCGCTTAACAGCAAAGAGAAGAGCATTGAGTTGGTGCAGTTGTTGAGACGCAGTAACTGTTAGTAATTATTAGCTCGGTAGTAACCCTAAAATACAAGACTCTCGTGAATAATCCTCTTGCAGTCTGTGAGGTCTTCAATTCCTATTTTACTACTTCCTTCAGCACTGAAGGATATATATTGTATCCACCAATTTGTGTCGGCGCGCGATTCGAAAAGGGCAAGTAATTACTGCGTGGATGTTTAATTTGAAGTTTCTCATATAATTGTTATTTTTGACAACTTTTATACCGTACAGTCAGTTCACATTTTATCTACGTCCCCGTCTGTCTGAAAAATATCCTTATATAACGAATTATGATGACCAAAACCGGTCGTCAAACAAGATCGACTGGTGTCGAAACCACTTTTTCTAGCTCTAAAGTAGATATTGAACGACTTAAGGGCAAATGCTCTAGGTCCAAAACTTACAAAGGCCCTTCCAAAGATGCTGCCTTTAAAGGGGGGAAGATAAACTGGTGGTTACCGCCAGTACCCCTCTAACTAAGAACTGTTCTATCCCCCTAGACAATGTATTGGCGGAGTTGTTTGGTAAGGTATCTAAACTGGAAGCTGAACTTGCCCAACTAAAAACAAGTCATGCTGTATTCGATTCTCTAAAGGAAAATCTTATCTCCCTATCTTAAATCTTCAAAGTGCCGGAAAGTCCGAATAATGGATAACATAGA
>JTDE01000142.1:9793-21213 GCA_014338405.1 Paragonimus skrjabini miyazakii
GTTGGATAAGACAGCGTGGTGGTCAAGCAACAACGTCGTCACAAAATATGAAAACCTTGACTGCTCCATTGAGCAAAGTTGGTAGGTGTCGCCTGCCTGGCTGGGGTCCTCGTGATTACTCAAATCGCTGGTTAGAGACGCTATCCGAGATGGCGATGTGTCGCAGTCAATGGCGGACCTGTATCCATACCATTTCTAATTCTTCCTGTTAGTCTTCTCTCAATAATTTTCAGCCTCATCAGTAACGTTTTCTTCTAAGATATTCTACGTCACTGTTGAGGTGAGCGGCGGCCCGAGCCACAGTACCATTTGGTCAGGCTCCTGGCTGTTATGATGATGATGATGGGTTTGACCGTGAGTGCCAATCACGATCCAGCCTATTTTGTACTTTCGTACCGTTTCACTTAAGTCTTATTTGGTTTCGTTTTCATGCTAGTCACACGTTTACGATTGACGAGAGTGTACGAAATGAATTCATATCGTAATTTATGTCCTTTGACTATTCTACTCAAATGTTAGACTTATGCTATCATCTCTGTGGGATTACTTTTTGAGTTTAACCTGAGGGAGTAGCTTAGTGTTTATGACGCCTGACTGTCAACCACACAGTTTAGGGGGGGGGATTCGAGCCTTGGTTACCACAACTACTTTTTGTTTACATGTATGCTTATTCGTCTTTCAACCTTACTGAGAGTGAGGTCGTTCAGAGTGCGGTTGATCCTGCCAGTTGTTCACGGAATGAGAGATTAATAAACGAATGGAAGTGAACAAAATGGGTTATAATTTTTTTAAATCGACAAGTATCAATGATCCAATGCGTACGGACTCGCCACTAACTACTTTACGCTGCCATATTCGAGAGCGTTTTCCACCGGATGATGTGGATGACAGCGTACCTCACGATCTGACAGGCGGCTTCTACCAACTTTACTGAACGACCGGTCAGGATTGTTATAACCCCGTGATTACGTCATCACCTAACCTTCTTGCGATTTCTTCCACCCGTCGTCGGCCACACTGAGCAGTGCACGGTGTGACAGACGCCTCGTCGGAATATAGCGTACTTGATCCAGCTAGCCATGACTGCACGTTTTCACTACCTTGGTGATCGGTTGCGAATTCGTACATTTCCCAGAAAGGCGCCGATGGACTTTTGCGTTGTTTACACAGTCAACCCATCTGATACAGGCTAATTGACGGAGACAACGCTGGCTTGATACCGAGAGTTCAAGTATATCTTCTGCACGAATAGGCCAGGTCTCTGATCCATAGAACAAGGCTGAACACACATGCATTGCAAATCCTGCCTTCAATGGACTTCTTACAACGCCAGTAGCCGCGGCCCCATGATCTAGTGTAGTCTGGACTACAACCTGACGCCTATTCATGGGTTATGCGTTCGATTCGCTAGTATGCATGATGTCAACAAGATTCAGCAATGTTGAAACAGCTCACCGTCATTTTGCTGGTGGTCAATCAGATCTACTGTTTGCTTGCCTTTGATCGACAGATGGACGTCTTTGCGACCTTACTTGGATTGCGTGCTTCCGCTGTTCTTATGGATGCCTCATCAGCAGCATTGCAGACTGACGAGATGACACCACTCAGGTGAGTGAAATAGTCGACAGTCGGAAGCGTCCTGTCTGCGATAACAAAAACATGGCAAACCCTATCTTATAACAGCATTACATTTTGAAGATGCAACGCTCATATCATTATACGCAAATCATCTCATTCAACTGATTGAGCACGGTGTGCATGATGTCTGTAGAAGTACTAAGAAAAGGTTTATCGTCCGCACACTCAATATTCGTCGGTTGACCGTTTATTAAAGAAGCTTCACTCCGGGTGTTTCTTCCTAAACGTCCTCTGTCACTTAGTTGAGTAAGAAGGATCAACATCTGTTGAATACCATTTGAGCTGCAGAGTCCTCAAGGTTGTTAGCGATAAATATAGATTTTGCACTCCATGTGAGTGTGCAGTCATTTCAGCGCCTTGGCACTTCACTGGAACACATCTCGATAGAGATAGCCCCAGGGGCCATGTCGGACAACCGTATCGAGAACAGCCTTTACGCTGAAAGTAGTACGACCGTTAACTGAGAACTGGAACGCGGATGCTCTAATGTCCACCACAACATGAGGGCATGGTGGATACACCCTCGACAAGATCAAGAAACTGCACATTTTTCTCGTCTATCGTTTTCTGTCTCAGAAAGCGCTTGTGTGTGTCCTGAATGCGGTAGGTGTAAGACTAATACCTCTGTGGTTTTTACGTGATATCCTGACATCTTTTTGAATATATCGGTGATTGCTAATGTGCACTATTGACGGTTCACCTCTTAAGTTTCCTATATTCAACGGAAGGTTGTGGCCATTTTGAACGTCGATTTCTCGTCACCACCATTGAAAGGGGTTCGGGGAAAAGGTCCGGGCCTGTAACTTTTTACTTTTCGATTGTTTGTGCTGTGAAGCCACTTTATCTTCCAACATGAGTTTGCCTGGAACATCCTAACTAAACACACCATCCTCGTTGTCCATGGACGAGTTAGTTGACTCAGTCCACTGGAATTACTCCTTGAAGTGCCTAGTTCGTATAAGTTGCATATTCGTGGACCGTCTTTTTCATATATAGTCTCTCTGACACCATTCTGATGGCTAATGCAGCTTATAATTAAGGGAAATTCCGCTCGACCAGTTCCCATCAATTGTGCCCTCATACCTCTTTGGCTTGCCTGACGGATTAATCCCCATGGTTTGTATGTAGACATTTCGTAAGTTTGCGTTTCTCTTCACTGTGGTCAGTATCGTGTTCAGAGTCAAGGGCGGTTAGCCCACAGTGCATAAGTTGTCGAATCAATAAGGATCTACCTCTGTATCTGCAGTATTCCTTTGAAACAAATTTCTCAGTAACAGGTTCGCATAATTGTTGAGATTACGGCTTGCCGCTTGTTTGGATCACTCCATTACTGTGACCTGGGCAGTTTGATTGTTAATGATTTTCGATAAGCCTTTCCTACGGCCTCATCATCAAAGCTCCGAATGGCGGTTTCATAGTTGCGGTCGAATTATCTTTGAGCAGACGACAAATTCAGGTTGGCTAGAACAGCGGCATAGTCCGAGTTAGACTGGTTGCTCGAAAACAAACGACAGTGTTCTATTGAGTGACCTTCGGTTGTTGACAACGATATCACCAACTTAATTACACAAATGAATGACGCAGAACGGTCTCCATGTGACGCATTTCTATCTTTGTGCCGGATTCCGAAACCCCATTTGGAAGGTGTACACATTTGTTACAGCCTATCACCATTGTGGATGCAGGTCTGGACACCAAATTTATCACTCTGCCACTACTTTTCTGAAGGAAGACCAACGAGTTGTACGACCATACTTTCAGCTATACAACTATGTCCGGTTGTTCGGTCTGTCTTAAAGGGTTACATTGAACATCGTAGACGGCATTATTGACAGCCTGTGGACTGATGTTTTTTGGAGCATATACTAACATAGCAAATAGACGGTATCTTTATGATCTTTGTCAACATATTTCAACCGAACTGCTAAGTCCGATTGCACATAAAAAGCCATTCTGTGAGATGCAGTTAAGCAACCTTTGACCTTCCCTGGAATTTAGTGCGATCCCCATCCCGGCTTCGCCGCAGTATTTACCTTCAGTGTCATCAAAGAGCTGGAGCCTAAAGGGGCGCTCGCTATAGGAACTTGTTCACCTATTTGTCAGAGCGTGCGGACATTAAAAGCGTCACTCTTTATTTGCTATCTTAGCTTCAACAGATGAAGAGTAAAAGCAGCGGAAGACAAGTAGGATAAGGACGAATGGACTGGTTCGTCCGAACAACGATAGCTTCGGATGCTTCTCGGTCTTTTATTCATTGGATGAGAGTCGACCTGAGAGATCTCACGTGGACCCTCTGACTTGAAAGGTGGGTCTTACAGTGTAAAAACCGAAAAGTTCCTTAGTCTAGGGCACTTTGTCGTTCAGTCAACATGTTCACTTTTTTACTGTGCGACTATCTTTCTTGTTATCGAATGCTGTCATCAGCCAACAAGTGAACTGTCTGCTGTTCGTGTTTGTTTTCACCTCAAGTTGTTGTTAAAACAAGTCGTAGTAGTTCAGCAGAATTATTGTCCATTCGGGCGTCATCTGTGCTCTGTTTACTTCTCTGTTGGCTGGTCCAAAATTTCTGTTCATTTCTTTTACTACGGTGTTTGGAACATGAATGTAAAAATGGCTATTTCGGTAGTAATCAGCTACGCTGTCTGTCTCTTTTGTATTCGATTTTAGGAGAGAGCGCGCCAAAATGGAAGCACTTTTGCGGGTCAAATTACAAGAAATCATGTGCACCGTCGACTTGGAGGACGTGACCGTTTTGCAAGTAAGACGAATAGTTGTAGTCTAATGTAGGTATCTTACTGGTGACGCCTTCGTTTTAAGTTTTACTCAGTTGTTTGATTTAAAAGTGTAAGCACGTTTGTGTAGAATGTTTGAGTTAGTCACAGGTTCCTTCTCTGTTTTTTACTTCCTGTTTACAGCTTACTTTCCCCCCATGGTTATGTACCAATTAAGTATCGATGCTAACCACTGATCTGTTGCCGTTAATGATGATTTCGATGATATACGAGCCGCATTCATAAGTTTAATCATTTTGACTATGATTGTTGTTTTTGCCTTGTTCTTCACTTTAACAGAAAACATGAAAGTACAGGTGTAGGGGTGAGCTGAGCGGACTGTCTTTTTAGTATGGCCAATTGCGCACCGGTTTGAGAGCGAGGGGCATGTACTTTTCGCGTTCGGTCCAGCGATCTTAACTGATGTTCATTCTCCTCTGGCCATGTTTGTAAGCGCAATCAGACACGTTAATTTAATGCATGTCTATGTCACCTAAGTGCCCTTCTGAAAGGTCGAGTAACTTTGGGGAATGACAATGAAGTACATCCTCGGGATGCAAATCATTTACAGATGAGTTTAAAGTTAGCCGCATTCCAAGGCACAAATTGACCAATTACAAATGCGATCACAGCAAAAGGACGATGCTGTGTTGAAAAGGAGTGACTCGTGACGTGACGGTTGCTACTTCGAATCTTGTCCAGATTGTCACCTCTATTTGATGAGTTCGTTTGAGAATGGGCTTCATCGTCTTCCCTTTCTTTTCTCAGCTGTGACATGCTTCTTTATCCCGTGGTTGTATGGCAGTTCAGCGTGAATGTGAGCCACCGATGTGTTGCTGCTGTTTATGATGATGATGATGATGAGGAGGAGGACTATCAGTTCGGCAGAGGATTAGCTGGTTTAATTGTATACTTTGAGTGGTAGGATCGAAGTGGTTCAATACGAGCCGATTGCATTGCTGTGATACTTTGAATTACTCTTAATTGGGGATGAAAATGGCAGAGTATTTCCAGTTAATTTATTCAATGCTGTGATGGATTATGGAGAGTTTAAGGTATGCTTTAAACTTACTCAGTTTTTTGATAGTGATGATTGTTCTTTCGACTGATCGAACTGCACGTGAAAAAGTTTAAAGTGACCGGTCATGGACCCCGTTTCTTGAGTCTAGAAACCGATTTACTGCCACTAATTCACTTCAGTCACTGGATGTGGCCAGATAGACGAGGGTCGATTTCGATAGGCCATCTGCGGTTCTGCATAGCTGTTCTTTTTTTTTTTTACAAATATCTGTTAGGTGGTATCAGTGAAACTGCACGTGAATCCAACGATTTTCGACTTACACTTTCGCTTTATCCATATTTTACTTTACTTATATACCGTTTGTTTTTTAAGTCGTTAATCTGTTTACTAGGGTGATTTCATATTCTTGTTGCGCTCGCGATATTCTTGATCAGTTTTGAGGTGCGGCATCATGTAGCTACGTTTAATAGTTGTATGTTTTCTTCAGGACTGTGCGAAAACAGGCGTTGGTATGAGAAACCCAAACCAGCCTTGTCTTAACTCGAATGCTCTTGGTTTCCGTATTGTTTACACCTATGTGCGCGCGGGTGTATTGGACAGATACAACCTGAAAACAGGTTTGGTGGACACAATGCACCTCATGATTAGTTATACTGGTTATTACCACGTAGATCAGACTTCGAAATTATGTTATTGTCCCTCAGTATTCACTTTCAAACCAACGCTGCACGACCAACTTCTCCGTTGTTCCTATCGGGTGGAAATAGCCAGACTGAGACAACTGTAAGAGGCCGGAGGCACCATCCATTAGACCATCGGTCGTGCAGGTGTCGGTGAAACTTGGTCGATTAATGTAACTGGTATGGCTAGTGATTAGTTTGTCCTTGAAACACATTCTAACCAGCCTGTCTCAAAATTCGCTTATAAGACCAGCGTCCTGGAAGATACTGTCGCCGACTTTTAATGCCGTGATCACGGGTTCAAATCTCAATCCGGCTATTTCTGCGTGATGAGTTCAAGCAATGACGAACCCGGCTAGAGTCGATTGTCGGTTTGGGAGTGGGTATCGTGCGGCATTCCATACTTGTATTGCGACTGATGTACATGTGAGGCACTTTCTCCAGTCTGCAACATGGTTATGTACGTGTCAATACCACGCTCTTTTTCTTCATTGGACTGCCTTCCGTTTGTTTTTACGATTATTTTTTGTTTACTGGCTCACGTGTGACAGTTGCGAGAACGTCTTGAAGAGGAACTTGGCCAATCACTGCGCGACTATCGTCATTTTATTGAGGAAGAAGTATTGATTATCTACGGTCGCATGGACGCAGCTAGTGTAATTTTCGATCACTTGTTGTTGGGTACCACATTTAACGCATCCAATCGGGCTGAGTTGGAACGCCGGTCGGTGACACACATTTTGAACGTGACCAGAGAAGTGGACAACTTTTTCCCTGGAGAGAAATATGAGTACAGAAATATACGGGTATTCGACGACGAACGCTCCTCTTTGTTGTCTTATTTTGAAGAGACGCATCGATTTATCAACGAAGCAAAGTGAGTTGAATTGATCTTTGAGTAAATGCCTCCGGAACTTGTGGACGTATGCCGCTGTGTAACTAATTCAGGTTTTTCATCCGCTCATTTTAGCCAATAGTGAAGCAGAGTATCTGCTGCAGTGCCTTGAGAAAATGGAGACATTACCTAGGTTCAGTTCGTTCGACTAATTCACGTGTCAAGATGCAGGTGATAAGTAATGAAATGAGAGAAGACATGTCCAGTCTAAGAATCTGACCGCCTCATCAAAGCATTTCTTGCTGCCGCGTGCTTTTTTTACATCATCCTCAGATTGCCCAAGCGACGGAACATTATTGGTAGTCGTGAATGGAACGCGTGGTCTTACTTGAAGTATCTGGCACTATTCTGTGGAAGCTATCTGATTGCTGGTACTACATATCGTTTAGGTTACCTTATTGTGTTTTGGATTTTTGTACGATTTTCACTTTTGCGTTTCGAGTGGAAAAACCGTTTGATTTGTTTGTCATCTGTAAAACTGTGTTGAAGGAATTTCGGTCTCCACGTTGAATGTTTGCGCTTCTTGTGGAGAGGTGGATCGTATACCGTATAAATCGTACGACCAATTTATATATGTTGAAACTGGATGGTCCGGCGCCGACTGGTCAACCTAACACCGCTAATTCTTAATCCGAAATTCATGCAGTCGTCAACATTATTTACGATTGCCCTCGGGCGTGGTATGGTACAACATTTTTGGTTTCCTGCAGATAGGTTTGACAACTCGAATGACTTAATCTGGTTCGTTATTAATACGCCTTAATGCATGAAGCTATTGCTCACCTGACCCAGCGAAGTACGAGCGATTTTCTTACCTCGAACGGAGTGCCACAATCCTGTTGTGTTAAGGAACCTAAATGAAATCATGTCCTATTCTCTTCATAATGCTTATTTTGATCTGGTCGTATTGCTTACCTGTTTGTTACTCATTGGTTGGCATCGCTGAGGTTTGCATTTCGCTAATCAGGCCGACGCTTATTGTCTGGTGATGTTTAAAACGGGGCACTTGTTTTGTTCCGACCTGAACCTAGACCTAGCTGATAGTTACTTGAATCAGTAAGCTAAAAACTAAGCATCTGTTTCATCTTCGGACGAATTCAAATTAGAGACGGTTGTATAAGCTGCGTCGTGCTTTGTATTCTATTCGAACTTTGTCCACACAAAAATGTACAATCATAGGAGTGACTTCGGAAGACGAATATCGCTTATACAATAAAAACTTTACCGCAGCGTGGATGCTTTTGATAATTGTATATCTGCCTACAGATAATGTCTGTACTGTGTGATATATTTGCTCATCCTTCCAGAATGTTCTATTGGTTGTTGGTGCCAACAACTAGATCTGTCGTGGTTATTTTCTTCATGTTACTTTATGTGCCTTCTATTCTTGGTCAGTTGTTCTGTGTTTTTTCTTGTAATGATCAGTAATCGAAACTTTGTGGTTGTTTCTACAGGAGCTTTGTTTACTTTGGTGTTAAATTTGACATGCCCAAATAGTATCAACGTTATGTGTTAATGCTTGGATCGTGGGTTCTGCCGCCCTAGGGTTTTCAGAAGAAAACTGGGTGTATAACTGAAGTTGCGGATTGTTAGCATATCCAGTTCATACCGAGTTGATCAACCCATTTTATGTACTACTACATCAACAACCTCTCACCGAAAAACGTTACCAATGCAACTTAAGATAAATGGATGTTTGTTGCAACGAGGAAGCTGTTGAGGTCATTCACATGGTGATCTTCCTTTCGCATATACTCCAAGTTTTTTGCTGCCATGTGAAGCACTAGATAAGGTTTTATGAAGTTAGTCCGTTCCAGTCGTCCAAAATGTAGTTCGAAGCCGGATTTATGTAAATAGTTACCACTTGGTTGTCACTGATCTATCACGAGGTCGCTGTTTAATGATGTATACTTCAAACCATGTCATACATCACGACTGTTGTGTTTTGAATTTTTCACCTATAGTTGCGTTCAGCCTACCAGAATAATTAACACAAGTTGGTTTGAAAGACCGTTATCGACAGCAAAAATCAGTCCTACTGAATATTCTTGATAATTTACACAAGCGTTTGCGAAAGTTTACCTGTGCATCACGGTTCCGACCTGAGTAAATTGACCGTCGTTTCCATCTGGCTTGATTTATTTTCGAATAGTTGTTTGTCTATTCAGTGCGGTCTTCGGAGTCGAATAGCTGTGTTTGGTTACTTAATGAGATGTTTCAAATCAGTCTTTGTTAACTTGATTGACAACAGCCTTCGTAAGCTTGTATTGTTCTTACTGACTATTAATTTTACTTAGTTTGTTGCGTAATTTTGTCTTACAGTTCACCACAGTGCTATGAAGTGTCCATTGGTGGATACAACGCCGTAGTGGCGTATTTCTATCAGCACGATTCACTAAGTAGACGAATCCCCCGTCACTTGGTTATCGAGAGGCTACAATGCATCCTGTTATGTTCTGTGTAGCACGGATATGTAGCCATTACGTGCAGAAATGTGAGAAGCCTACTGTCATCTAGAAGCATCAATAGTATGATGGATTTCAGATTCAAAAGGCCGCTATAACTTTGTCGTGTGTTAGCCATGTCCGCACTACTCATCATGTAACTTGGGGGTTCTATATTCAAGTTATACAAAGCGTTACTGGTTGAGTTCTTTGCGTTACTTTATCTTGATTAGGTTGAGTTTTGTACTTCGCATGCTGGTGGAGTACCAGTTGCATCGCACATTGCTCATTGAGGCTGCTGGTGGTTGGAAGAAGTCTAGAATTGGCTATAAAATGACGTAATCGCAGGCCATGAAAGACCTGACCGCTTTGATTAACAAGGTTGGTAAGTGCAACTTGACAGTGTGGGAAGTTCAGAACGATCCACACTGCTAGTTGGAAAAGTTCCCTGACATGGCAGTATGTCACATTTAACAGCAAGCCCGCGTCCGTAAGATCGACTCTGCCTCACAAATCGCCATCGTTTTTGCTTGTTTCTTCTTCTTCATGCATTTTTGTTTATTTATTACTATGCCATTCCCTAGACTTCTGCCATAATCAACAGCAGTCTGACCTGTAATGCGCACGGGTACGTCTCAAACCTGAAAATATTGTTGATGAGATTTTCGGAATTACCCTTTGATCACACTTTTATTTTTCTATTTATTCGCTTGTTATGAACAATTTTTGTTGGACTTAGTTAAGCGAGGGAAAGACAGTCCGTATAACAGTCGCGTGGACTAATGCACTTTTCAGGCGCTGTTTCATCAATTGACCTGATTCGTCTCATTCGGATACTCAATAACAATTTTTGGCCTAAATGCTTGTACAAAGGTGTGAAAGTTTGACGGTGTATGAACGTCTAATTTTCGTCACTTTCCTGCTTATCTTGCGAAATAATTTTTATCTTATAGCACCACTGGGCTTACTTCATTGACTGGATTGTATAATTTTGGAAACTGGACCAATTGACACCACTTATTGTTAGTTTTTATAGGCAGTAAAATAAGTGCTTAAGAACAATCAGTCTCGGTGTTAAGCCCCTGAGTTAAAATGTTGTTTTTGTTATTATTTTTAATTTGTCTGATCACTGGAGGAACCTGTAAATATCCGCGACCTTGATCTATCTCTCCCATATTAAGGTCGGTGGGGAATAATATCCTTGGTGACGCTTTCCATTAAACTCAGTGTTTGGTGTGCTCGATCGTGGTTCTCTTAGCCATAACGACCACTGTCGGTTGCTCGTGAATTTCCCTGGAACCACTTCCGTCTCAAAAGAGCCACACAAGAATAGGCGTATCCAATAGCATCGTTGTATGTCCACTCTTCAAAAATGCTGAGAGCTTGAAGATAATTGTCTTAAGTTATTATCACTTTTTATGGTGCTTGATCTGTCTTCTTGTTAGGGCGCCCACCCTGTTACCATCCCAAGGCGCCTCTGTCGTGAGAAAAAAAAACAACTATTGACTCAGTCTTACTTAGCGGAACTGTTCAAATCGGTTGAGGCATTTTATACCACTATGCACATTTGCGATCCTAACTCTTTCTCCTGATGTGGTGGGAATGTGTGGTCATGACGTGCCCTATAAATACTT
The DNA here is from genome assembly GCA_014338405.1 of Paragonimus skrjabini miyazakii. NCBI lineage: Eukaryota > Metazoa > Platyhelminthes > Trematoda > Plagiorchiida > Troglotrematidae > Paragonimus > Paragonimus skrjabini miyazakii. The sequence goes on from JTDE01000142.1 coordinate 20,877, forward strand.
TGTGATTGTCGCCCTAGCCGCACCCCGTTTTGTAGCGGAACAGGACTATTTATTTTGAACGCTTCTTTTGGCTTGTCTTTGGAGCGAATTCGGGAACAGTCGTGGTACTATTCGGGACCGAGATTTTCCGTGAGAATTATTACCGGGACGAGAATCCAATTTTATCGAGCGCACCACTATACCGAGATCAAACCAGCGTATCTTTGAGGAGGGTTTACAACAGCCCTCTTGTTCAGTTTTGACATGGACGATATTCTCAAATATCTGCCTGAGTAATCCAGTAAGCCCAGTGCTGAATCACTTACTGGTCCCAAGCTGACCGACATGGAGTATGCTT
>JTDE01000142.1:26885-65670 GCA_014338405.1 Paragonimus skrjabini miyazakii
AAGACGTCTTCAGCTATGCTGGACCCTGTTCCGAACCGGAATGGTGATTTGCTGGTCGTTTGCAGTTGGACTTGTGTAAAGTCGGAGGACGACCAACTGGTTTGGCAGATTATTGGTATACCAAAGGTTGGTTTATTCAGACATTGGATTACAAGAAATAAAAGGGCGGATAAAGTATGAGAAAGTAGACCGATCAATACAGAAAGATACCCCATTGGGTGATCTCATCAAAAACTCTGCTTAAAGTGTACAAAAAACTGCCGATCTTCCTTGTTTAACAGTTGTCTGAAAGCATACCGCAATATGTCAGTCAGATGATCATGTAAAGTGATGGATGTAAAAGGTACTGAATGTAAACTGGATCAACAGATTTTGCAATGAAAAATCTGGTGATTACTTTTTCACCTCCGTTAGATTGCAAAGTCACTAGGGAATGAATGTATGAAATGTTACGATAATACCTGGTTGAGAGAAAATAGTGTTTTTCCCCAAAATGTATGAAAATCCTGCCCCGGACTGGTCTCACTTCCGCTGATTGTCTGCTTACTCAGATCGAACGAACCGATCGTCCATGTTACCTGTTGAATACGGCTTATCCATCTAGTGCCCTTTTCTCACCGAGCCCACATGTGACCCTCATTTCGTACACTCGACTCGACTCACTTCTACGTAGCACAATTTGCCGACTATTGCAAGTATGTCGTAGAATGTTTACGTGAGAACAGTTTCGCCTCATCTTCACTTTTTTACTTCGAACACCAGTTTTCCTACATCAGCAGATATTTAACGGTACACGTTGCTCATAAGACACTGTCCACTTTGGTGGAGGCATAAGGAACTTACTGGTACGTGCGGAAATCGGTCACATATTATAGGTCTAAAGCATGCTCAGTTGGTTCAATAAAGATCGTACCTTCAACTTAACTGAGAAGTCCTAATCAGGGGGTTATCGACTTGATTGAACAGCATAATTCTGTTTATTCTTTTCTAGAGATGATGGGACAAACTGAACACTTCACACAAGGTTGTGGCTAAGCGTTTGGGTGTTCATTCGGTCATGTCTACTGTGTTGTTGCAACCTCCAATCTAACGCACGTCCCTCTGAGGACAATATATCAGTTTAGAGTAGAAGGGTTTATCCTTGCTACAATTTCAGGGCATCTCATAGTATATGCTCTCAGTAAATATCGGATAATAACAAACCAGAATGGGTAAATTTTGGGAAACGAAATATATGATAATTTTCTAAAGGGGCTATTAATTGTATTTTTCAGTCAATCCAAATGGATCTGCAGTCAGACTGTTGGTCATTGGAACCTTTTTCTTCCAAGTACTGGATAAGGAGACCGCGTTCGTGAAATAATTAGCGAAAAATTGAATGTCGTGTTAGTGAAGACAATCAAACAGATGCCAGGAGGTTCAATCGATCCGTTACAGTCTGCCTGGTTCAGTTACAATAAACGGGCATGCGCGCAACGATGGGTTAAACAAGTCGCCGTTTTAGTTATGTTAAACAAGTGGGCAACTGGCCGATGATCGAGATTACGGCTGTAGTAGCTGACTCAATTCACTTGCCCTTCTTCTGCATTATACGTGTTTACCGACGAAGCCTGATACGGTTTATACGGTTTTCGAACTAATCGATAGCTCGGATTCCAAAGCAGCTTCGTTTGTTTCCTGATGTAGACAGCTGCTCATGTATGATCTGAAATACACGGTATTATCGGATGATTTCTCATCTTAGTGGTTTATGCCTGCTGGACTGCTTAGTGTGATCTCAGTGTATGCTCACTAACGACGTCGTATAATAAATCGACTTCTGTTCTACACGCACCTTAGCTGAACCTAGTGACCGTGTTGGCTGATCAGTACAGTGAGCTGTTGGACTAACAGACAAACACCCGTTTTGCAGCTTACAGGTTATGAACTCGCCAATCATGTGGATATCGTGTTTCCTGCCGTTTTCCGAAGTATCCTCATCCTCTTTCAATCAACACGTTGAGCGGCGCAACGAACGTCTAGTTTGTTATGTTCCAATTTGGTTCTACCTCTCATTTTTCATTACCGGGTTGAGTTACACGCGCTGTGTGTGAAGTGGGTAACCGTGCCAAACTTTTGCGATAATTCATCGCAAGTTTTTCTGTCTTTTCGTTCTCAATTTCAGGGCTCAAGGAACCACTTGCTTGGTCCACTGCAAAATGGGAATTAGTCGGTCTGCTACCACGGTAATTTACAGGAGAATCGAAATTTTTGTCTCATCTTCTCCATCTTTATACCAAATTGTGTTTGCAATCATTTATTGTAGCGGATCGTTTTGTACGGAACCTGGATTGCTTTTGTTAGTTGAGTTTTAGTGCTGTCGGCGTTTGTGTTAAAGACCTTTGTTCGTTAGATGTATACACGTTGGTGCTTGTTTGAATTTAAGCACAACGGTTTTATGAATTTGGTCTCGTACAGCTCCCCAGTTTTGTCTCCAAACTAGAACATCTTCATTTCCGCCTATCAACTAAACAAACATTAAGGTCAATCACATATTGTGCCGTAAGTGTTGTAAAATTTTTGCAAGCGCCATGTCGTCCTTTGTTATTCTAGCACCTATCTATCACGTGTTGGTCAGTGCCTGTTAGAGCTTCGGGTCGGTTTTTGTTCAATCGGGTTAGAGCCATCTCGTCTCGATTTTCACAAACCGGTTCAGATTGGGCCTGCTCTTAAATTTTCTACCTTCACAACCATGGACCAACATATTTATGGCGATAGAATCTTTGAGGGAGTCCTTCGATGGCTAATTTTCTTAATATTTGATCTAAAACAACGATTTTATAAACTGTTGTCCCAATTTTTTATCAAACTGAAAATCTAAAAATGTTCCATTGTTTACCGATTATATGTTTTAGTGGTCAGTATTTCAAGAAATGAACGTACAAATTTGTAGGGATGATTTACTTATGTTTCATGCTTATGGCTCCCGTAAACTGTGTACATTTACAGTGTGAATGAAAACCACATTCACTAACGCAGATAGCTGTGGCTGGCTGTATTTCATCTACTGTGAGCGTATCAACCAACACATGGTGATGAGTGATGCTGTGAGCCAAAAATCGAATGCTCATTTTCATACTTCTCAACAAGTCACGAGACAGTAACAGCCGGGAAAGTGAAAAGTTCTTGCGTTTCCACAAATATGTCTGAGCTTCCAGCAGATCACTCTGTTGCGACGTGGATCAAACAGTGTCACACATATTGCTAGCTAATGAATATCAAACCAAGTAGGGGTGTCAATAAAATTAAACTCCATGTCCTTCATCTTTACGGTATCTCGGGCACCAAACATTGAGCTTAGGCTGAAAGTTTTGTCAGGGACTATATAGTGGACATCATAGAAGATTCGTTTGTTAGTCTGTACAACACCGAACAGAGTGATCTTGTTACATCAGCCTCAAATCTAGCAACCAAACGATATTTTGAACTTACAATTTTATACTCTTATATGGGATCACCTTACGAACTTCCGTGCTTTTTTTGTGGCCACTGTTAGGGGAATGTAACTCAAATGAAGTTAACAGTTTGTATGCAGAAAAAACAAAGTGACCTTCGAAAGATCAAACTTGTCTGTTGCAAGCGTGTTAACGATAAGCAGTCAGCGACTGTCTGCGGTGCATTTTCAGCCTCTGGTTTGAGTTCATTCGCACATCGTCCGAAACCACCATTTAAAGTCTTGAAAACAATAAAGTGACAAATCGGACTTGTTTTCTGTGTTTGAACATCAAACCAATTACAATATAACAAGTGTAAAAATAATAACTGTGTCGCTTAAGAAAATCGGTCAGCTGAGATCGTTGATTGTGTGTTTGCTAACGTTTTCGTACTAGTTTTGAATTGTGCGTTCCATTGATTGTAAGCCAATTGAGTTCAAGCGTCCGCGCTAATTTGCCATGAACGCCGTGGTCAGGGTTGCACAGTCGGATATTGATGACTTAGACAAATGTCAACGTTCTGGTTCTCACCATCGATTTGTGCGCATCGGATGTGCAATCTGAAAGGCGTCCTTCTTAGTGTCAGTATGGGTGGTGTATGCCAAAACAGTCGCTCCTGAAACTCAAAAGTCAGAACGTGGCGAACAAGCTTGTTTTCGGTGTGTCGGCTTCAGGCCAAATATAGCACAATAAATATAACATTAGTTGTAATGTCAGGATTGCGTGAAACCTAATACAATATCATTTGGGGATTATGGACATGAGTACTGTGGTGCCATGTCAATTGCTTCCACGACGGCAGGCCATGGTAACTTCAGTGTTTGACCAAAAGATTTCTGCGCGCATAGATTAGGGTTTCGCAGCCGGATTCCGATAGCCTCTGCAATGGCCAGGACACATTTCACACCTCTAGTTTGAACACGTGTGACGCGATATGTCGGCTATGGCATAAACTGCAGTTCAATTTCGCGAGCCTGTCATCCAGTTGTTTCCGCGTGATAAGTTGCAAATAGACATCAAGCTGAACACATTCATCCACAGCCAGCTGTTCTACCGCATGAAGTCGGTGCAACCGACTATTGAAAGTGTCCAGCTACGCAGAATGATGTTCACGTACTCTCTCAGATCATGGTCTTGTGGTACGACCATTGTGTGATGCTCGATAGGAGCAAACTAATGAGCGTACACAAAAGCTGGTTGTAATATCTGGAATTTCTGTTAAGTTGTGACGTGATTACGGTGGCTGAATGGAAACCCATGTACAGTTGAGCGGCAAGGTAAGTTGTTTTGATTGACATTTTGAATTTTACCATAATAACTTCAGTCATCGGATCTTCTGTGAAAAGAAGGCTAATCAGTGCAAATTTCTTATTGGCAAAGAATAACTTAGGTCAGTTGCATGCACCACCGGTTAAAACGTGTTGGATAGTCGTTCTGTCTGAGCACTCCCTGTAATATGTTTTCCTCAGTCGGTGGTGTAGATGTTTGACGTCCCCGCATCAGACATCGCATAAAAGTATTTGCCTTAGTAGAATTAAACTGTCAAAGTGAATGTACTGACCATTGCGAGTTTGCTTTCAGTGTACTTTCGTTGCATTAACTCGTCTATTGCTATTCTGCCAACTTTCAGAAAATTCATGAACGTTGTCCTCTTACGGTTTGCTGCAATTTAGGCTTATGAGCTGAATTAAGTGCTGACAGACCATGGTTCATATTGAAAACTTTATGGATGACGCAAAGGATATAGTTTATGTAGCATCTCTAAAGTGTAGATTCTTCAGTAGTTACACTCAGTTTGCCCATGAGAGCGCCAGCAGTAAGAGATTTCAAGAGGTGATCTCATTGCCACTCTGCCTCTGTCGGTAGATATGTTAGGCAGAAACTGAACGGTATCTGTACAAATCATCATCAGCCTTCTCAGCGCATCCTTTGGTGTGTTTGCACGCCTGTTGTTGCGTTGGTTTTAATCTCATGGGTGGTCCATTGTCTCTTTTTAACGAATTCAATGTTTTCACAACTCAGCTCGTTACTGTGGACTGAAATCTAAATGTAACAGTCTATATATTTGTCACTCTGGAACGTTTTCTACTCGCGATATTCGAAGCAAAATTGTAAAGAGTTACTGTCTTTCAGCGAGACAACACAGCATTGCACACTTCCTGTACATCAAGAGCATAGTTACTTCTCTATAAAGTTGAAATTTTGGGATAGCTTGTTTGTAACCTGGACCTTTATGCAATTGTAAGTCTCAGTAGTCTACTGACTCGACTGTTATACCGAAATAACGTATCGGTCAGTTTATCAGCCAGCTCGAAGGGTTCTCTGAAAGATGACTGAGGTAACTGAAGTTTTACTGTTTGTGCCTTGCTTCTCATAAACTTCCGAGGTGTGCACTACAGTTTTCATACGAACCGGACAAACTACATCCTGTTAATTTTTTATGAGATCACAGCGCAGGTGAATTGTCCTTATAATCTTGTCACAGCCATTTTTTATGTAATACTCCTGTATACAAACTTAATAAACTATTGATAGAGCATTCAGAACTATCCTGTTAAGTGACAGTTTAAGGTGTTAATATGCAAAAAGTCGTTCTAGACTCTATGTTAACTAGGTTGCTCAACAGTTGATTGTGCTTATAATTTTTTCTTCGGGTATACTCATCCATATTTGGCATTCATCTAAATGTACCTGCTGAAGTGTTGCACCAATCTTCTGCCTCTGCTTTTCGTTTGCTTTTTGTCTTCATATGAAGCCAGACCACTATCTGATTATCCATCCATGCATGATTTAGGTAATTGCGTATGTGATGAAAGAGCTGAACTTTGATTTGGACACCGCGCTAGCGTTTGTCAAATGTCGTCGTCCTTGTGTGCAACCGAACCCTGGCTTTATGCGCGAGTTGCGTCTCTATCAAGGTATCCTTGAAGCCAGGTAAGTACGTGACAATGCTAATAGTTTTTATTGTTTATTGCTTTCGGTAACTATGAACAAGTAGGTTGCATTGTGCTTTTCTTATTGTTTTCAGTTGTGTTTTTCAACTCATCGTACAGTAGTGCATTGGGTTACGTACGTGTACACATGCGTTCAAGAAGGGGAACAATAAGGAAGAGCTGATTAGTTGTTGAACTTTGAAAACCTGGTGTGGTTTTGTTAATCACTTGGAACCCCCATAGCTTCGATCGTGTTTGTTCCGTTTTTTTAGCCGAGATTGCGCAAACATTACCATTCAAAATGTGCTTTTTTCCCTACCACTTAAGTGTGCATGCGTGCTTGCGTGTTTATGTTCAGGTGATTTGCTTACCAACTTGGTCGCTCGCAGTTGTGGATGTATGGCTTAGATAGGGATTCCGTTACAGTAGCGATGAGTTATAGAATTCGTAGGTTGAGCGTCTCCGGTTTTGGCTAGATTGATGATCTTCACGGCTGCTCCAGTTTAACAATAGACAACTCGAACTTATCTCTATTGAACAGGATCATAATTTACCGTATTGTTCTTACCATACCGTTTCTCATTTCAGCACGTCCCGTGTTAGTGAAACGCCTTATTCACCATTGACCCCACCTGATGACAAACTGACAGAGCTCTGTTAGCATTGCTCAACGTTTCCAGTGACTAAATTAACATGAACCGCGGTAACTTGTGTCCTTCTTCGGCATAGATGTGCTAGATGTTCGGGTTTTGCGGGAAGAGCTATGTGCGCTGGTGTGTATTGTTCAATTTTTGTGCCACAGGTGACGATGGTTGGTAAATGTACGCAGTACATTAACACCTCGCTAATTATGTTGCAGGCTGCTGTGAATACACTATCTCTCTACGTGGAGTGGCCAATTGTTTCATTTAGTTTAAGATCTACAGTGATTGTAGGAAGGACCGAGCATACCTGGTTTAGTGGGAATTTAAAAATAGTAACCTGCTTTCCTTACACCTCAGCCCTTTCGCTCGTGGGACGTGCGTTAGATTGGAGGTTGCAACAACACAGTAGACATGACCGAATGAACACCCAAACGCTTAGCCACAACCTTGTGTGAAGTGTTCAGTTTGTCCCATCATCTCTAGAAAAGAATAAACAGAATTATGCTGTTCAATCAAGTCGATAACCCCCTGATTAGGACTTCTCAGTTAAGTTGAAGGTACGATCTTTATTGAACCAACTGAGCATGCTTTAGACCTATAATATGTGACCGATTTCCGCACGTACCAGTAAGTTCCTTATGCCTCCACCAAAGTGGACAGTGTCTTATGAGCAACGTGTACCGTTAAATATCTGCTGATGTAGGAAAACTGGTGTTCGAAGTAAAAAAGTGAAGATGAGGCGAAACTGTTCTCACGTAAACATTCTACGACATACTTGCAATAGTCGGCAAATTGTGCTACGTAGAAGTGAGTCGAGTCGAGTGTACGAAATGAGGGTCACATGTGGGCTCGGTGAGAAAAGGGCACTAGATGGATAAGCCGTATTCAACAGGTAACATGGACGATCGGTTCGTTCGATCTGAGTAAGCAGACAATCAGCGGAAGTGAGACCAGTCCGGGGCAGGATTTTCATACATTTTGGGGAAAAACACTATTTTCTCTCAACCAGGTATTATCGTAACATTTCATACATTCATTCCCTAGTGACTTTGCAATCTAACGGAGGTGAAAAAGTAATCACCAGATTTTTCATTGCAAAATCTGTTGATCCAGTTTACATTCAGTACCTTTTACATCCATCACTTTACATGATCATCTGACTGACATATTGCGGTATGCTTTCAGACAACTGTTAAACAAGGAAGATCGGCAGTTTTTTGTACACTTTAAGCAGAGTTTTTGATGAGATCACCCAATGGGGTATCTTTCTGTATTGATCGGTCTACTTTCTCATACTTTATCCGCCCTTTTATTTCTTGTAATCCAATGTCTGAATAAACCAACCTTTGGTATACCAATAATCTGCCAAACCAGTTGGTCGTCCTCCGACTTTACACAAGTCCAACTGCAAACGACCAGCAAATCACCATTCCGGTTCGGAACAGGGTCCAGCATAGCTGAAGACGTCTTGAGTGTAAAAAATAGGCAATGGTCTGCGAAGACACGAAATGACAAAATGGGTATGAGTTAAGTAAACAGGATGTTTTCGGCAGATGCGCGTTCTGACGAGTGTTGGAAAAGTGCTGTGAATTATCCTACACGCGGTTTTCTCCAATCGTATATCTGAGCGAAACGTACGGTCTAGGTGCTACACAAAAATACAAATCGGTCAAATTTCGTTCCAGCAACCTAGGCGTCAATGAGGCGATGCGAAACGGAACGAGACGACAAATGGTTAACATTCAATCGTTACGATTATGAACCCAACTAGAAGGTACTGTAGTTCGAGCTACCACTCACAACAACACTGAGGTGGAATATCAAAAAAGAAGAGAATATACGTAAGAAGATGAAAGTAGACAAAGAGACTACATGAAAGAAGTAGAAACGTGGTGGATTCAGACACCATTCACTGCAGCACACTGCCATCCCGAATACTAATTCAAACCGGCGGTCTGAACGATCATGAGATACCCAACCGGCAGGTGATACCTATCCACCTTACTCGACAGAATACTCGACATCTTCATCTTTCCTGAACCCGTCGTTGCTTGACAACCGCGCCTGCTTCATCAACAACTGATGAGCGGTAAACGGTAAACGCTCGGCTGGCATGCAGAGTGCAGACTGTACAACTTGACTAATCGACCACATATCCCAAGCGTTCCATACCACGCGCTAGCAGACGATCGCGTTATCCACACGATCATTTCACTTGATGTACGCTAACTGGAAAGGAAAACGACCATCAAACACAGCAACTCTGTTCACAAATTCGATGCGAACAGACCACGGTTCCGAGCCATAGGGCAAAACGGAACGCACACAAATATTATACACTCTTCCTTCCTGCAACAACCAGACGCCTTTCCAACACCACAATATCACAGTGGTTGACAAAGGTTATTCTCACTGTTACCTCATCGACAATGTTACGAATACAACAGATTACGTTACCCAGGCATGTGACGCCGTTCACAGTCTCAAATGGACTGCACACGATAGGGGAAGTGTGAGTGAGTATGCCTCAGTCTTGAAGTGGTACTACTTTGCATTTTGACGGTGCGAAGTGCGTTCCACAGAAAACAGCTCGGTCATTCGCCTTGTTCAACAAGGTCTGTATACCTGCGGGAGAGGGGATAAGCAAGACAATGTCATAAGCATACTCCATGTCGGTCAGCTTAGGACCAGAAAGTGATTCAGCACTGGGCTTACTGGATTACTCAGACATATCTTTGGGAATATCGTCCATGTGAAAACTGAGGAAGAGGGGACAGATCAAGCACCACCAAAAGTGACAAACAATCCAGACAGTTATCCTTGAACTCTGTCACTGTGCTCGCTGAGTGAACGTATCAGGGTGCGCGTTGCTTCGGAATTTATCCTCGAAGAAGACTGTTTCTTTGAACCTAGTCAAGAGCAACTGGCTGGTCTAGAAGAACCACGGCTGTCAGCTGCTTTTAGGATTTCAGATGCTTCAAGACCTGTCACTTGTTAAAAATGTGGTCATTGCACTTTGAATGTTGTGGGAATCTTGCTTGTTCTTCATGCATGTGGCTTGCTGTGGGTTTTGTGAGCCGATGTAATATCGGGCGTGTGAGTAACTTACACGCTACAGACATTAGGTTGATGCATCTGTGGATGTCACAAACCTCGGGATTCTTTTTTGCAAGCTGGACTCTAACTGTTGATAAGTACTAATCATGAGGTACCTGTTCAGTTTCTCTAATCACTCAAATGGAGTGTTGCCGGGCTTCATATCAACCTCTATTTGTCGTCCTTGAAAAGAGGAGGAGAGGAATCCAGTGCAGACACGTGATTGCGTTTCATTGACAGTTTCCTGGGCAGTTTCGGCTTACAATTGAAGGCCATCTCTAAAACACCGTCATCTGTATTGTCCGATTGAGTCCAGCTGTTGATAATGAACAATCTTTTCCACATACATTCTCGCTTGAATCGTCTTGACGGTCACCACTACTAGAATTCAGGGAAAAAAAGACAAAAAGACTTGTTTTAAGTCAGCTTGCGTTTGAGTTATCGAAGGTCGTTACCAAACGGAATCCAGCTACGCTTGTTAATAAAGTTGATGGATGTGACAGAACTCCGATTCTGTCGCAATTGTGCAGTTCCTTCAGAATATACTTTGTTTCGTTTCCAGTGTTCGTTAAGTTCATTCTTCTGCTTTGTGCTGAACAGTTTTTTCATCTGTCTCCTGTTAGTGGTTTTTGGCATTCTCTTCACTCGAATGTCAGGTTGACGAAGGCGTTTTAGAATGCACTGTTTGTAGCGTCGGAACATTCATCCTGATATAATTAAGACAACACTTTTCTGTTTTGCATAGCCAGACTAACCGGTGTTCTGAGTCTGACAACACACAAGCGTCTGTCCACTAAGATCCAATCGAAAAAACATTGCTCTGCTTTGAAACTCAGTGCCATTCTCCCTCTATCCTCACCACGAAATGCAGCTTCGACATTACCAGTGATTTTGAGGAAGGTGCGTTTAGATCGACAGTTATCTGAAGCCGAACTCAAGTAAATATCTGCGCTAAAATCACTTTTGCTTATCTGATACAGGACACACATCAAGCTCCAGACTACTTGCTGACCAACTTTTCAGAGAATGTATACGTCAGAAGTGTCAAAGCTTACCAGCTTTCTTGGCTGGTTACAGGGACGGCAAAACATTGGGGGTTAAAGTAGAACGAGAAAGTGATGACTGCCAAATAATGTCATTGTCAGGGAAAGGGTAACTGTTGACGCTTCTCGGTAATCGATGCTGCAGAATCAGTGCTGCGGGTTGATTTGAGATGCCCTACCAGAGGCTGTTGACTCAAGAGTCTGACTTACTAGTAAGAGGATTGCCTGATCCGTTCATCATCATAGACAGCAATACATCAGTGGTTCACACTGGTGCTTAACTGCCATACAACCATGCAGGAAAAAATTAAACCCTGTACAGAAAGAGAGACGAAAAAAGGAAGCGACGGGAATTGGCCTAACTACTAAGAATAGTTGCGTCTTTATTCAAACACTCGACATCAAGGTGTGGTGAATAAAGCATTGGCGTCTAATTCTGATAAGTGCTATGGGCACAGACTACGCAATGCTTTTGTCTCATACCGACAGTGTTTCTTTCGTGTGGTATAATATGTTGACGATAATGTTCAACTGTTGAACCATCATAATGCCTTTTTTTGAGGTTAACTCTTCTAACCCCTTTCATTATTCAGAAGGTAGCAGTGCCGCAGCTATGCTGTACGCTCACAGCATCGTGCCTCACTACTTAATCACATCCTCGCGGTCTGTAGTGCGACACACAGTCTTGTGAGTATGACTACCTTTCGTCTTACTGTTCTCATTTGGCCTGTCTGATATGGCTGCATCTAGAAGGACCGATGACTTAGTCAGCATAAGCCTGTGGATTAATACAGTATGAAAACCTGATTACCATTTGGTTGATAAACTGCAGTCTGTCTGGTTTGTCCTTTGGGCGCCGGTCGATTGCAACAGTGGTTTGGTAGGGCGCCTGAGCCTGAAGCTTGTCATACGCTCACAGTCCAACCTTAACTTAACGAACGCAGCTTGCTAGTACCTGATGCAAACTGATAGGCAACCATGTTGACTTGAGAACTTAACACATTTGTTCCAGCAATGTTTAGGCTTAAGCGAAAAGTTATCGCATATCTTCACGTCAGACTCGTTCATGTTTAGTCACAATTATCCGATGCCTCTTGGTTTACGGTGACGCGTACATGTAAGCGTTGCTGAAACAACCTCTGTGTGTATATGTGTATTTCGTTTTCAAGCATGACCAAGTGCGTGTATCGTCCTGTAAACAGTGTAAGTCTGTCTCGCTATTCGAAGCTGCTGACTCTGATTAACAAATAGAAAGAGGGTGATATCTTCTGGAGTTTAGTGGGGATGTTCCCCATAATTTTATAGTTTGATGGAAAATCCCAAGAAACCAAGCCGAAGTGTTTCTTGTGCAGTTTGGTCCTTGTTCGAAGGACTACTACGTATGAAGTTAAACACATTACAACCTACGTAAACTGGGCAAGTTGCTGTTTGTTCACTAATTGTCTTAGTTATGCGAATTCCCGCGCAACATATATTGTCTGTCAGGTTACATTCGTGACTTTTATTTCCACAATGCTATGTTTGGATGTTCCCTCACTTAGTGTAGCCTGTCGCACTAGGTAGTTTAGACAAGGAGTTATGGTTCAAAACCCATCTGTAACCTAAAGTTCGTTTCGAGCATCAGTATCATTCATTAGTATATTGCTATCAGTGTTGATTTTGTTGACGTTGATTGGTTGTTACTCGCAGATAGGCTCAAGACTCAAGAATTTTGTGTACCTTGACAAATTATAAACGTCAACGTTCGCATTCCTTCATAATGTCTATGAACCCGACCGGAAAGTACAGTGGTTCAGGTCACTGTTCACCGCAACGACGACATGGAATAACTTAGAAAAAGAAAAACGGCTAAAAAAGATAAAACTGGGTTTAAAAAAATAACTAAGCGAGGGAGCTATATGGTAAGAATGTAAGTAGGCAATTGACTGTAGCATACTGCTACCTTAGATAGCATTTCTAGCCAGCGATTTGAGTGATCACAAGGATCCCAACCTACCCACAATACTCGCTGGAATAATCAGAGGGAACGCCGGTTAACTCGACTTCCTAACTCGTGAACTTAAAGATCGTCAGTTCGATAGACTGGTGGATCTGCCAGTGAGCTGAACTTTCCTTAGTCCTTCTAATCAGCTACCCAAACGAGTGTGTCACGATGGAAAGCTTGCATGTGTTAACAGATTCATTTATAGCCTGTGGATCCTGTCCTATGCTATTGACAGCTGACATGCAAGCGGCAATTACCGCCGAGTCTCTAACCGCACTGACTCATATTTTACCTTCGTGAGATCAACACGGTCATTTTGTCGATTGGTTTGCTTCCCTTCACAACGTTTACTTCCCTGTATCCAAACTACACACTCATGCACTTTCCGTTGTCGTATTAGTCACAACAGATGTAATGAATCGTGAACTTGACCATCACGTGTGCAGTGTCGCAGGAAGGGTTTTCATACACGTGTTTTTGTGTATGCTTTTGTTTGTGTGCCGATCTGTTGGTTTAGTTCACATGATCTTCATTCAGTTTCATTTTATCACATGACAATGATCTACACTCTTTTGTTTCATTGCGGTCAGCAGTTAGGTGCTTATGCGTGTACATATGTGTGTGTTTTGATCGCTTACGTTTACTGGCTGTTAATCGAAATCGAGATAGCTACGCGGACACATCACCAGCTTCTAAAGCTGCGTTTTTTTACCGCCTCTGGTCTTAGTAACACTGTCGCGGTCAGTCACATCTCTTACCATCCAGCCTCAGTCCTCCCTTGTCCCTTGCTTAGACCTAGAATGTGAATCAGCATGCTTTCAACGTACGCACTCTGAAATATATGTCAACAGGTCACTCTCGCACTAACGTTGGACTCGTTAAATATCAATGTTGTATTTCACAGACTGAAATCTAGGACAGTAATCAACGTATGGAACTAACAACACCCGCTCTGTCTACGCGATACTGGTTATACATTTCAGATGACTCCAGAGCCGCTGTAGCATTGTTAGAATGGATTTGATATAGATTGAATATCACCCACAAGCGATTGCAGCTGTCGCATTCCCATAGACTTTCCAATCGACCAATTTCCAAAAGAAGTATTAGACTCGAGTTAATGACTTGGATAGAAGTCCTAGTCGAGGGGTCACCGATTGGAGTTAAAAGGACAGTTACTGTGTCTCCTCTTGAGTCGATCGAGCAACCTGATCATTGCTCACGACCGAAAGTGGTTGGGCGTTCACATATGATAAATCGGTCGTGCCCAATGTGAGGTCAGTGGCACAATGGTCAGCACGGTTGCCTCATTAAAGCGTGGCCGGAGTTCTAGTTCTGGCAGTGGCAAGGATGTACACTACTGACAAGCTCTAATGAGAGCAAAACTCGAGTCTAGTGCCTCTTTTTGAGAAGGGCCGACTGGAAAGTCTATGGGAATGCGACAGCTGCAATCAGTTGTGGGTGCCGTTCAGTCTGTATAAAACCCAAATATCTACTACTCATCAGATGGGATTCCCGTTGGCGGTAGACTTTGTGCTGTCCACTGTAGACGCAAAACTTCCAGAAATCTTTTCATTCTGTCTGCTTATGTTCCAGCTGACTAGTGACATCGGTGTCAAGGACGCCTTTTATTCGGATCTTGTTCCTTTCCTTCGGTCGACACATTATTCTGACATAGTTATTTAGGCCGGACATATGAACGTCCAACTAGGCCGGCTTGATGAGGTCGAGTCTCGTTTAAGTGGCAGGTTTGGGATAGCATCACATCGATCAGATCAGCTGTTGCAACTGTGCGCTGGTTCGATTCAGAACTGTCGTTCTTACATGAATACATACTTGGAGTTAGATCATGCGTTGATACGTTATCGTTTTGTTCCTACTTTTGCTGGGCAACGACCTCAACAGTATCAACGGCTAGCTGTGGACAAACTGGCTATACCGTCAGTAAAGCATAAGTATCAAACTGGCCTAGAAGCAAGCTTAGCAGTTCCCACCTTGAAGATCCTAATAGCTGCTGAACCCAAATCTCACAGGCGAGTACTGTAGTATGCGATAGAGTGATTCATGGATTAAAGAAGCATTAGATCTTAGAAAAAGCTTGGGGATTATGATGCCAGACGGAACAGGTTTAGGAGGGATATCTATAGGACGCTGAAGTGTAGCCTGATCGCCGATCGTGAGGTTTGGCTAGTGGAGATAGTTAGTGAGTTGGAAACTGCTTTTGTTTCAAAGAACACTGGCAGACTCTTCACGATTATCCGTGCCACTGATCCCAGGTGACCGTCTGTTAATGAACCCATCAGCGGAACCGATAGCACACTCATTCATTATAGGTCTAGAAGGTTAGGGCGCTGGGCGGAACACTGAGGGCCAGTTTAGCTGATCTCTTGATTTTACTTTGTTACCGCCACCGACTTTCAAAGTAGTACACTGGTCGGTAGGGTCAGGACCGCCCACTAATACTGAGGTCCGCAATTGCATTTCAGCTCTTAATCGCGACAGGACTGCTAACCCAAGTGACCTTGTGCCCGCACTTCTCAGATACTGTAGGGAGGCTTTAGTAGAGGTCTTGACTCAGTGGTTTCCACTGGTGTTGATGACGAGGAACATCTCTGCTTGCTGGGGTCAGTCGATAATAATTCCCGTATGCAAGAAAGGAGTCCGGGGCTCTTGCGCAAACTATAGTGGAATTAGTTTGACCCCAGTTATCACTAAGTCTCTAGCATCCATTATACTTCGTCGACTTATTGAACCTCGGGAGGTAGATATTTGGAAAAAGAACAGGTTGGGTTCCGTCTTGGACGAGGATGTATTCATTACATGTTTACTCTTTGCTAATTTCTGGACTAGCGTCATATGTACCGCTGGCCAACAATTATCGTATTTCTTGATTACACAGATGCGTTTGATTCAATGGATCGATCGATCTGCATTTTTGGAGTCGCTTGAATGCAGGAGTGTACTGAACATGTACGTGAACGTACTATCTGTACTGTACTCACACGTCAGCACAAATGAGGGTTTACGGTAAGCTGTCTAACGGTTTCAGCACCAAGAGCGGTATACGTCAAGACTTTCGACTTTCAGTATTTTTGTTTAATTTTGTGATAGACGAACTAATGGAAAACTATCTGCTGCACTCACAAGATCCGGACGTGGACCTACTGCCTGATGGAAGACTGCCTGATCTTGATTATGCTGACGACAAGGTGTTACTGTTTGGCAACTTTGAACCAGCACAAACAATGCTAGCCTCTATTTCGTGCTCTGCTAAACATTTCGGAACGCGTTTTACAGCTTCAAAGTGCAAAATGCTTCCGCAAGATTGCCGTGATTACATAAATTTGATTTTGAATAATGAAGTTGTGGAAGTTGTTGACCGGTTCGTTTACTGAACCAGCGGCGGCGGGGGTTTAGGAAATGAAACAGAAACGCGTTCCCCAAGGCTAAGGAGGTATTCGCTGATCTAGGATACCTCTAGAAATAGACAGGTATATCTCTCAATCTAAAGGGTAGCATATATAAGGCAACACTGAGGGCTGTGTTGCTTTATGGCAGCGAAACTTGGCCGCTCAAGGTAGATGACACGAACCGTCTTCAGGTATTCGACCGTCGATGTCTGTGTTTGATCGCTCACATCGAATGGCACCATCGAGTAAGCAACGCGAATAGGTTAAGAAGCGGGTATTTAGTTATGATTGTCAAGCGGGTTGTTTTGTTCCGTCTCTATGTTTGCGTACTATTAATACCAGCTAGTTGTTTGCCACACAACACTTTTTGCTGATGCTTTCTACGACTGGCTTAAGATACATGGTAGATAGACGATGACCTGACCCGTTTGCCAAGAGGTTAGCCAATGTAGATGGGTTCATGTCCTGTACTAAGGCTTTCGTGTCTCATTGAGTCGGTAGCTGGAGTCTCTAGGTGATATGGTGGCTGATCAACCTCAGTGACGTGAACATTGTCGTCGTTTGGCCGAGTTGTCTGTGACTTAAGTGCACTTTATGGCGTTGATGATGCCTCACTTTCATATATAGCTCAGTTGTTTGTTTGCACAGTGTAAACATCTTGTCATTGAGTGTTTGGATATAGATGTGGCTATTTTTAGAAGTTAGATCACCTCCCCTATTTTCCTTTTTCTTGATGCCTAGGCTTTCACTTTTCCTTCAAATTTGTATGGCGGTTAAGGTAAACAATGCTAACAGCGGGTGGATTACTGAATCCCCATTCCTCTGCGGCTATCCCGATAGCTATTAGTCTCCTGTTTGTCACTCTGTCCGTCCCTCCCTCTGAGCTCTGTAGAACTTCATTTAGATGTATAGAATTAATTACATGTCCATATGTGATCATAATGTACAAAACTTTACTCCATGGAACACTAGAGTTTATGACATCTGGTTGTATTATTCTAGTTCGATAAAAGAAAAAAAGAAAGGAAGAAAAGAAAAAGAGCGATATTTTTCGTCTCAATTTCCTGTGATTGTGTTCAAAAGAAAGCCGCACGCGCAATCCTATATTGTTTACAGAGCCAAAACTGCTGATTTCTTGACCAAAGTCGTTTCTGCGCCCAAAACGGTGGCCCATCTTTTAAACTTGGCGGCTGCAATTTTCTGTCTTACTAAGTTTATTCTGAAGGTGAATGTGCAGACTCAAACTACGGCACCTCAAACTTTTTTGAATACATTTTTCATCTCTTTTATCTTAAGACGTTTGGTTGATACTAGGCGGTGTACGTTGTCACGTACCATTTGTTCGATAGCAAGCTCTCATCCTGCTTAGTTTGCACGTATCTGCTATCTTGATTTGTTCCCAAGCCAGATCTGATCTAATATTACTTGGCAGAAAATGGCATGTGTAAAACGGATACTGCTTTTTAAGCATATTTCCGGACTTATAAAATATCAGGCGATTTTTTACGTTTTTGTTAGGATTACTATGGTATGTTGTCTATTTATTTGTTGGGGGTGAATTTTCTATCGGTTGAAACCTGAACACAATGTTTGAAAGATATTTCGCGTGCGCACGAGCTTAATTATCAACTATTTAAAAAATTTAAAGGTTCTTAAAATACAACACTGTAACTTACTTACTGTTAGCCGACTAATACAACTCAATGCCAGTATCTCGAATGATATGAATTTTCTGTTGGTTTTATAACATCGTCTGATCCTATTCTTATATTTCAAGTTTCATGCTTTTGGACCCGTTCATACACGTCCTTCCTCAAGGTCGTTACATTTTAAATATTTACAGGTGGGAATTTTTGGACCGGTACCATTGACAACAACTAGTTTCGGATGGTGACGCATTTTTACGAGACAGCATTTACTTGTTTGTAGCGTTGACTATCCCAGAGAATGCTTATGTGCGATACCGATATGAATCGAATTAGTTAACGCAAATTATACTGATAACAATGATTAGGTCTTATGGAACTTTGACATTCAGCTTGTAATTTGCGATTATGTGTATTATCATATCAGTAGGATTGATTCAAGCAGTCAGTACATCTGAAGTTCGAATATGTATGTGCATTCTCTTCTTACTGTTAACTGCTTTTCAGTTTTCAGATCATGCGGTTCGTTGCAGTTGATTGTTTGAACAGCCTTAATCATTTCCGATATTAGAATTGCAAAAGATTGTAGGCAATCTTCTGACATTACTAATTGGTAAAGACACCAACATGAACCAACCGTTGGGTGCCCGACCATTTCGATATTTGCTAATTTAAGGCTCATGTGAGTTACGTGTACACATCTGTCAGAGTATTCTTCTTGTTCTCTTTAGCTATCTGTAATAACCAAGTCAATTACTGCTTCATGTCCCATGAGACAATTGACGTGAAAATTCGTCTTTGACGAGTAACACTTATTTGGTACGTACATACTACCACAAACAGTACATCATAGAGTGCTCCTTTATTGTTTGCCTTTCACAGGGCAACTAATTTCCTTAATGAATCAGGTTCTTTATGTGTTGTGTGTCTGTGTGCCAGCTGATTCTCCCCACTGTTTGTTAATCTTGTTTTTTCCAGGCACTGCAACAGCTGGAACTGTGTTGCCCATTGATCGAGTTCATTTTACGTATATATGCACTGTTTGCTGATCATGACGAACACCCGTAGAGAGTGAAATTCAATTCCGTCAGCCTTTACTGGACACATCGTTCGAATTTGACATTGGTATATAGAATGGCTTTTTTATTTGCCCCAGTTTTATTGTTTTCAACCATCGCCGCTTTCGTTCATCAATATGTTTCTGATTCTATAAAAAAAACTCATATTTTAGCTCCAATCGGCACAAACCCATCTTCTGTGGTGAGACCGTTGAGGGTCCTTTGGCCAACTCACGCCCGACTCTGCCCAGTGCGAACACATCAACGGAAGCGCCCACTGACACGAAGACCGAAGATCTTTCAATCTCCGGGCGAATTGATTCAGTTCATTCTGTTCATGGCACGGAGGATTGCTGTTCCCTCTCGGCGCGAAGTACACCCACACCACAAAATGACTCCCCATCCGTGGACACAAACGAGGCCACAACAGCAGAGGCGCTGGATTTGGAATCCGAGTTATTTGTTTATAAATCACAACCTGGCGATCGAACTGGCGCTCAGACAGAATCTAAACTGCCGTGCTCGACCGCAGTGACTACACGATCTTCTGCTCAACAATCGTGTACAGACAACCCATTGATTAACGGTGTTGGCCCTCACGTTGTGTGGGACCTGAATGCCGACAGTGACTGCAACTTGTCCAAAGGTCAGCTATCGGCTAGGAAGTTTTGGAAAGCAACCTGATTATTTTACGAATGACTTGTGATTAGGTTCATGGGAACTGGAGAGCTTTCTAAATTTGTTTAACAGTTCATCTTCATGAGTTTTACGAAGACACTTCGTTGCTGTCCTTGTTCTATTTGTTGAAACCGTTGATTGATAGAAAATTTCCCCTTTTATGGTTGCACACAGTAGTCCTAAAGGCAATGCTGGTGAAGAAGCGGATATCAATATGGAGGGTTTCTTGCAATCTACATGCAGTACATTATCGCTGAGTTGGATGAACTCCTGTTCACGGCCAAGCTGTTGTAAATTGTTTGTCTCATTTCTTTTAGTCAGTTGTAATTTTATTTCTCCTCTTACTCCGTGTGGGGACTTTTCATTTCATTTATGTCCACTCATTTATTTTACTCTGGGAGTAATCGGAGTATAGCAATTCGGATACAGCGTATCACAACCAATCGGATAACTACCGGAAATTCCATTTTCTATTGGGCTGATCGCAGCGTTGATCGTTATGACCACAAACGTCGCTTGTCCTGGAAAGTTTATCTCTGATCGTCATTTGTAACACGTCAGTCTGTCTTGACATCGGTTCCCGGTTGCCCAGCGCTCGTTCCTTTACTTCAGCGTATCACGTAAGATGTACGCTCGTTTTCGACCAGTGTCTCCGGCTGACGGACGCTAAAGGTTGCGATTAATTTCTGTCTGTACTCCACTCTTTCCGATTCATGGCAACTACTCATTAACGGTGCAACAACCTCACGCGGTTTCCACATCTTTAAGTGTTATATGGAAGTTCTCTAAATGGTCATCGCTGTATGATTTATTGCCTTACTTGTGGGGTGGCATCATTTTGCAGTCGGTGGCATGCATTCCAACTCGTCTAGTTTTTTTCGTTTTGCTTTTGGGTAGATTCTATCTCATAAAGTTTCTTGTTACGGTTGGGGTGAACAGCCTCTCGGGGTGTGATGCTTTCTGGTCAGACTCAGGACCGTTTATATGTCCTCAGTACTCCGGCCTACGTCGACCGTCCCCGTGGAACACAAAATTCGGTCACCGTACAGTCGATGCTACTGGAAGAACCGTTACTTCTTTCCATCTGTGCACGATTATTTTTAGTGTGGTATATTGTGAAAAGAACAGCGAAGATGCTACAGCTATATTGTATTGTCACTTTATTCTGCCCTTATCACGCAACCATCAAGCGTTTGTGGCTTAGCGGCCGTCTGAGCGAAACCGCGGTACGACAGACCGGTAACCTTTGGCAACAGGTGGTTGTTTCTTTCCAGTACAAATACTTATGGTTTCCTCATCATCTGAGTTATTGTCGTCTACTGGAGTTTGTTCCCCGTTGATCATCTAAGCAGTCTTCAGTCTAACTAATATCAACATCCAAGTGATGAATCCTAGTAGATCTACCAAACCATTAATATTCCCAGTCATTTGGTAGGTCGTACACGCGTTGATATGGATGCATAATTATCCTTTCGCGTTGTACGCCTACATTCCGTCGACGTATTATTTCTTCTCCAAACTTAGAGACATTTAGTACGCGCGTTTTACTGTTCCTAAGTCAGTCATCTATATGTCTCAGCGACTTTTTGATTCTGTTCAAATGAACACCTTCTGTTTTTTACTTCGATCCGGAGTACATTCGGCTAGTTGGATCTTACACGGTTTGCTTGTAAACAAGTACTGTTGTTCACTCGGAAGTCTGTGATGCTTGTGTCTGTTGTGCGATATTAGTATGCTCACAATACTGAGTGAAGTATGCATAAATTCCTATTGTGTTTGATCCCCTTTTTGTACAGTGCGAGTAAAGTATGGTGATGACAGTCCATCGCTCCCGCTAAACGACATGTCGAGATTCACCCAGACCCTGACATTATAAGACTTGATCCAAGGCTCCAGTTGGACTAAACGCGAGCTGAGAGCAGGCTCGCTGAAGTCTCCAGTGGATGTGAATTATTATTGGGCACCCCTCCTTAGGCTGACTACGGTCGTTTTGTGTTCTGATAAGGTTCAGACAGATCTGGATGAGGATTGTGACCCTCAGATTCCACTAAGTTGACAACGACATCATTTAACCAGGAACACAGCACCAATTCCGAAAAAATGTGTAACGATGGTGATCTCTTAGAGGAAGGCACGCTTTGAAAAAAAAACTTTTTCATACTGTTTTCCTTAAAATGTGCTTCGTTCCTGCAAAGGAAGTCGCTTTAGGAAAACGTTTTGTGTTTGGGTCGGATGATGTTGAGCTGTTCAAACCTAACGGGGAGTTGTCGGTGAGATACTTGGATCCCAATTTCTCGCCGTTTAGTGCTTGACCTCCTTGCTCAATAGTTGGAGCTATAACCATCCGTGGGTTTGAAGCTGTTTTCAATCTCGGGACGGTTGACGCCTTTTTTTTAATCAAAAGCCGTCCAAGTAACGAACGTCCAAGTTTATTCACCGTTCACTTATGTTTTTTTTTGTCTCAGTTGAAAAGATTCCTGGAATCACTGTTGGTGCTGATTCTGAGCATTGCAAGTGTGATTAGGTAGTCAATATACGTACCCATTTAGCTGTCGTACCCACTCCGATAGGGTTTTCAGTTCACGTCCAGGCTCAATAATTTCACTATAAAAATGTGCATAATTTGACCGTAGACAAATTGTACATCGTCTGTGAATGCACCCGCCGCACAAAGTGTCTGTTTCTGTTATTGGTTTCAGTTACTGCACGTGATGTTACTTCATTCTCCCAAGTGATTTATTGTAAGCAGAATTTATGGTTGTTCGATTGCCTGTCATTGGCTTCCTCATGAGCAGTAATTTTGCGACTCAATCGGTCTTTGTGTAACTTCCAGTTGATCGGTCAGCCACTGTGTTGGCGGAAAACCACCATTGTCTTCGACAGTGGCATCCTGATCTGGCGGAGAACATCAATCGGGGCGACGTTGGCCTGATCACACGAGTCCTGGTGAAATCGACACAGTCTGTTGTACATTTTGCTGATGTGAATTTAGCAGTATCCATTCCGTTGGAACAGGCAATCGAAGAAGCGGAATGTCCTAAACCCGTCCAACCGATACTGGTTACTCTAGATTGCCCGGACATGTATGCGACAGTTCTGGACGCCTGCATCATCACTCACGTCGATCTTCCACTCCTCTCGAGGCCGGTCGTATCACAACCGGTCTTAATGTACACCAGTGTAGAACGGCATCTGGACACAACCGAGATTACAGAACCACTGTCGTCCACTCTTCCCGTGTCCAGTGAAAGTTTGGACTCGTTGCTCACCCAGAAGGTCGTCCGGCCATCTTACGTACTCAGGATGGTATGCAAACTAACCGGTTAGTTTCACATCGACTTGTGGCTTTTGACCCGTTTTTTGGGTTACATTAGGTCCGCTAACGTCAGTTAGTCGCAAGTTAACCATTCAGAACACTGAAACAACTATTGGAGTCATCAATCATGAATTCCTTACTATGTATCACTACCACTAATCTCTCTCACATGCGGAAACAGACTCATTTTTATCTGCACTCTGGAATAAAAATGGGTCCTTTCATTTGTAAGTAGTTCGAGTTACCTCTCACTGTTAACCAGCAAATTTAGAATTGCCGGATTACTTCACACCGCTTTTTGGCATACATAAGTGAAATGCTTTCACCAGACAGCACCGTGGTTTCCAAGTCCACCGATGACGCCATTTTCACTTTGTATTCTTCTGACACTTCCAATATGGTATTTTTGCAATGTGATTTGCTTGACCTACTCTTGTGGCAAAACACCCCGTAACCTGCATCCGAATATGTCAAAGTGTGCGAATATTTCACCCCCACTTGCTAATGACAGACAATCCTTGTCAACACTTCATCATTCAACGTCAAATGCTCAGGCTGTATTCATTCTTAGTCAACTACTATTCAGATTCGTGTTAGTTGCTTCATGCTACAGCATGCAAGTCTTTCAATACCTGTGCGATCTCCCACAAAGACGTTGAGCTACGCGTAGCGATCAACCAACGATCCCAAATAATCAAAACAGGATCATCATAGATAACAATACATCAGTGATTCACACTGATGCTTAACTGCCACACAACCACGAATAAGAAAAAAGCAAATCATGTATAGAAAGAGGGGAAGAAAAAGGTATGGACCTAACTACTAAAAATATCTACGTCTATATTCAAACATACAACATCAAGGCGCCTGCACCTTGCAAACAAACAATCCTACTGTAAGTGAAAGTGAGGCGTCATCAGTAAGACCACTTCCTTACGGCTTTCACTGCCCCGCGTCATTAAGTGCACTCACTTCACAGACAACTCGGACAAACAGCGACAACATTCCCGCCCTTAAGTTGGGTTAGCCACCACCCCACCTAACTCTGTGAATCGCGAGGGCCCCAGCCCGGGAGACGAACCCGATCTACAGTGCCCAACCCCTTCATGAACGCTTTCATTTGTCTACGCCAGGTCATCATCTGTCCACCTCGCACCTTACGCCAATCGGCCGCAGCGTCGGCAAACAGTGCTCGGTGTGGCAAACGACCAGCTGGCATCCTTAGTACATGACCTAACCATCTAAGTCTGTGCAAATGTAACGACTGAACAAATGAACTCGTTTGACAATCACTACCAAATACCCGCTTCCTAACTTCCTCATTGCTCCCTCGCTGGTGCCACCCGATATAAGCGATTGAACGTACACATCGGTAGTCAAATACCTGAAGACGGTTCACGTCTTCTACCCTGATCGGTCATGTTTCGCTGCCGTGAAGTAATACAGCCCTCACTGTTGTCTGATATACACGACCCTTAGGCTTCAGAGAGATACCTCTATGTCGCCATCAGTGCCTCAGATTTGTAAACACCGCCCTAGCCTTGGAGATACACGCCTCTGTTTCGTTCCCTACGCCGCCGCCGCTGATTCAGCTTCCCAGGTATATAAACCGGCCAACAACCTCCAGGGCTTCGTTATCTAACATTAAATCTACATAATCACAGCAATCTTGCAGAAGCACTTTGCATTTTGAGGCTACAAAGCTCATTCTAAAGTAATTAGCATAACGCGAAATAACGTTTGGTGCTGTCTGTGCCGCTTGAAAAGTGTCGTACAGCAACAACTTGTCGTCAACTTAATCAGGATCAGTCAGCCTTCCACTAGGTAGGAGATCCAAGCCGGCATCATTTGAGTGCCGCAGACAGTCCTCCATTATTTCGTCCATGACGAAATTGAGCAAAAATGGTGAAAGGGGACAGCCTTGACGAACGCCGCTCCTGGTGCTGAAACTGTCAGCTCACCGTAAACCCTAACCTGAGCCGAAGTATGGGAGTAAAGCGCCGACAACATGTTCACATACTTGGTCGGCACACCCCTGCGTTTAAGCGACTCTAAAAGTGTAGATCGATCCACCAAATCGAACGCATCTTTATAGTCGAGAAATACGGCAATTGTTGGGCGGCGGTACACATGATGCTACTCCAGAATTTTATGGAGAGTAAGAATGTGATCTATACAACCCCGCCCAGGACGAAACCTTGCCTGTTCCTCCCTAATGTTTACCTCTCGGGCTACAGTGAGTCGCCAGAACCCTTGATATGACGGGTCAGACCAATTCTCCTATGGTTTTTGCAAGAGCCTGGAAGACATATTGGGATAAACTGGACGGTGTGGCCACCACACCGATAGAGTCACTCATTCCAGGCAGGCCAATAGGCAGAGGTCTGACGAACCAGTCTCCTGGTCCTCCAGGTTGGAGGTTGGAAGAGGGTTGGCATAGTTTTCGGAAAAATATACAAGTTCCGGTACACTACCACCCACCCGCTGCCTTGCATTATAGGATTTTTAGCCAAAGGCTTTGGTTGAGAACCCTAATCGTTCTCCTGTCTAGGTCTGGGCGCCCTGGCAGTATCTCAGCACACACACTACCATGAATAGTCACAATACAAGTAATTCCATACTGCATCGGCCGTCTCGCAATATAAACCGGGTCGCCCTACCTGCTGCATACAACAGGGTGGATAGGCGAAAACAACCTGCTGTTGATCCCTCCTCCACTGTCCTATCCAATTTGGTTATCAGGCCCCTCCCGATTTTCATTCCTGATAATTGCTCTACAGATCCCACAACAGATATAGCTAACCGTGGTAACACTGAGCCAGTAAGTTGCGTCTCTAAACTGGTTGTCCATCACTTGAGTTTTTGTGTCCGCAGCGGTAAAGTTAGATCCGTTGTCGGAATAGACGTTGATAAGCCAACCTCATCTCCCGGTGGAACGCATCAAAACTGTAGGAAATGAATCCATACTCGTGGAATGTGCGACCTCAGAGTGGACAACTGTTGATTGATGGTATGTTAAAGCATAACCCTGCCTCTTCTTTCCCATCCCCTTCTTCACATTGATTGGACCGAAACAGTCCAGACCAACGTTGGCAAACGAGTGCCAACCCGCTTCTATTCGTACAAGCGGTAAAGGAGCCATCATTTTTTGCCTACAGTGGTGTTCAGACAACGACAGTAGAAACACGCTCCGATGACACGTTTGACGGTGGATGCACCCTGAGTAATCTAAAATCGTCGCCTGATTCTTCACTGCTCTCCTCGTCGAGTCGTCATAAGAGTGGCCATAATCGTTGGCTGTTTTTATAGAGCGAAATTGGCACAGAACGGGGAAGATTTAGCTCCGAATGGATGCGCTCTCATCTGATACTCCGTAGGGTGCACGTCCAGATCGACATCAGCTCATCAAAAGAAGCGGAACGTTCCGCGATCCTTCTGAGGTAATATTACCTGCAAAAACTTCTCAATACCTATCGCAGCAACAATAGGTTCTGCGCGAAACTTAAGTAACACGCTTGCCAACTTAGCGGTCATACCCGACTCTTAATAAAGTGTATCGTTTAGTGAGTGACTCTGAAACTTGGCCTCGCAGTCAAAGACAAGTAGTTTGCCAGGTTTTTTAGGGTTCACCACGGAATGATGTAGTCTGCGGTAACTTGGCTCAAGCTAGTGTTCAGGAACCTCTTCCACGTAACTTTTGTCAGTCTGATTGCTAATGATCGGGCTGTACTGCAAACGCAGTTTTGTCTCGTATCAATCTTTTACACAGGCATGACAGTCTTCTTGATGCTAATGCATAATCATTGCCCTGTAATATCGTCTCATTCCGCCATGGAGGAGGAACTTCATAGTGGCCGTCGACTAGCTTCACCAAACTACGCACGATCGACAGGGCTGCGAGTTCTCCCCGTAACAGGGATGGTTCGGATATCATAGTATCACCGAACTCTTTATTATACAACCTGATGACCATATCTGTCAGACTGATTTCATTATGACAAGAAATTCAGCGACGCCACCTCTTGTGGCTTCCTTTTAAAGAGGTCACTGGGAACCCAACCAAGCAACGATCTGACTGCATAAGGTTGTCTGCGTTTTCCAGGTTTCTGGCCCATGACCCAGTGAGTCTCAGGCACGTCACAACCAATAAGGATGCCCACCTCTGCATCATAAATCTCATCGAACGAAAGATCTCTCAGATGCTACCATTTTTTGGATTCCACCTTTATCAACAGGATAGGTCGTATGGGTTGATTGGTCATTGAATAATCACGGTTTATGTCAACCGTCTCTTGCCAATCCAAGGAAATAATCCTCAGGCGGACATTCTTGCAACGGGTGGTGATTAACCCTTTCACGGTTATGACTGGCAGGGTGGACTGACTGAGTACCTGAGATGCCGATACGTTCGAGTAGGTCATCTTTCACTAGAGTGTTGTCTGAGCCAGGGTCCAAGAATGCGTACGTTAACACTAAACCATGTATCAATTCAAGTTTCATCGGTATTACACCCAGTCTAGTATGCCTTTCAACTATGCTAGCCATACTGCAGATACCCGAGTATCCACTGTCTTCTTCAGCCACGGGCTATGTGTGCGTGAGATGTAGTAGGCTATGGTGACGCTCACCTCAGCCGTTCACGCCACAACACGATATAACCGTGCAGTCTGAGGCTCAAGGGTACAAACTTAGGCAAACAAAGTAGCATCCAAGTCATCGCAGGTTGTTCCATTTCATGGGCACGCTTATAGCTTGGAGGGCATCACATGTCTCGAGGGCGTGCTTCTGAGAGCACAAGACACAGTTGACATGAGTGTCCTTTGCCCGGTCTTGGCCAACGGAAAGGCTGGATAACTCAAAGTGACCTTTTTTGCGTATCTTGCTAACTGCTTCCGGACGAAAGCGCTGTTCTCGGGTCGTTCCGTTCATTTTCGTTGACTATCTGACAATTCTTGCCAAACGCGAGATAACCTCGGTCAGTTCATCAAAGGACGGTTCTCGTGCTATCTATCGAAAATGTAGTCCACAGCTTTCGCCCGCTTGTGTTGTAGATGTAAAGGTAGGGATTTTACGATGCGCTCTAGTGTTGTCACCGAGTTAAGATCGGCCATGTAGTTCATTTGACTCAGTGCATTTCATTAGTTCTGTATTCGTATGGACAGTTGCGATAGAGCCTCGATGCTGTTGCACACACCCTTCTTGGGCAGCAGCTCATCTGTCACAGATCTAGCAACCAATAGGATTGTCCGTAAAATTCTTTTAGCAGTTGACCTGCTTTGCGATAGGCAGCGCTAGGCTATAACATAACGCATTCACTTGTTGACACTCTAGCTCGACGTTTGCGGCAACTCATCAGGTAGAGTTATGCCCGTCATCCAACACCTGAGGTTCAGTATAGCTCTCTTGAACTGTTACGTAAATTTCCAATACGCCATAGGGTTGCCATCAAAAAAGCCAACATCACCCCTTGGCAAGTGTCAAGCTTGCACACAATGAAGCTAGTTCAGAGTCTACTTTTCTGCACACTACGAAGTCGGTACTGGTTCTGTACTGTGGACTGTCATCGTATTCAAGCTTGTTCCACATTCGTCAAGAAACCTGTGAATGTGAGCATTTCACTCGCTTCTAGCATCACTGTTTTCTTGATTCCGCATGCTCATTACAGCTATTCTCATCCTCGTCAGCTAGCATAGCGTTCACTTTAGCCACCTCTAATTCTGATCTAGTTCGCAATAAAACAATCTGTATTTCGACTTCTTCCTTAAGTTGCCTTTCTTTCAGTTCAACCCGTAACAACGCGGATTTAGCCTGAACATTCATACGACTATTACAACGAACATGGGGAGCAGATCATGAGACAATCAATAACACCTTTGATTCGCACGATTGCATTCGATTGACCATCCAGAATAGGCTGTTTCTTAGAATTGGTAGACATCATCAAGCGTTAAACAGATTGAAGATCAATGTTAAGTACTGTACGATCTTCCACAAAGACGTCGAGCTACGCGTAAGGATAAACTAGCGTTCCCAAATAATCAAAACAGGAATCACAATACCACGGTACTACTGACAAAATTATCAAAGTGTATATGTAGATAACTTCAGCAGTTTCGATCGACAGATCGTTTCCAGGAAATGGATTACAATTTGGTGCCGAACAAGCTAGAGATGAACTATAGTTACATAGTAAGACATTAATGCCCAACGGAGTTCTCCGGACAGTGAAGAGGTTAAGAAACAACGGAAACGAGCCGAGCTCCAATGCACGCACCACTCACAGGAAGTATACTGACAGGCAACTTGCTATCCGCACAACCATCAACTTGACGCGGTATAACGAAAACACCTGGGTCAAGGTCCAGTTAACGGTCAGAACCAGATGAGGTAGAAATACAGGGGTAAATAGTTGAGAGGAATAGGATTTGGTTGGATTTTCACACTTTGAACGCAAAAAGTCGATATACTATCACCAGTCAGGAAACACCGGCTACTTTGCTATTCTTTGCCACTTGGGGTTTCACAAAGGCTTCGGGTTACTGATAAACGAGAGAGCAGTATAGAGCGTGTGCGTGTGTGTTCGTTCTTGCTTCACAGATAAAGGACATTGCTCATTCCTGTGAAGAATGCATATAATACCCTTTCGGTGTCCGACCATCGTTGAATCTGCCGATTGGCCTATATCAAACGGACCGATTATGTGTACAGCGCCCCAGTTCGTCAGCGCGTATTCAGTAAATCTGCAAGATTGCACAGTATGCGCTGGCTGAATGATGTGTTCTGTACGCTGGCGGGGCGCCTTTCTCACTCCGCATCGTGCAGTGTGGTTTCTGATGGTTAGAGAAAACCTCAAGCCGAGCAGTCGATGACGCGATCACGGGATTTGAAAGCTTTAGTTGTCCCACTGAACAATTTTTCTGGTTGCAGGATACTTAACTATATACACATCACTGATTTGAAACGTTCTGTATTAAGACAGTATATCGCATTCTGTTATGGACCTACATCAGTGAGATGGTTGAGTCGCCTTCGTTTTTCGGATTTTTTCTTTGTTTGTTTGTGTTCGTTAATTATCCATTTCGTGACCTACTTTCAGTTTCAGCGAACCGTTTTAGCGCGGCACGACTCAACACTGATTATGTGTCTGCGTATGTGTATACATAAGATACACCTCAAAGAAATTATTTTTCATACACTACTCCGGATTGCTATTACTCTGAATGTCTACAAATAATCTGTCATGAGTTTATTATCTTCGTTTCAACCATCAGTATAGGGGAACTTGTTTTCGACAAAACTGAGACACGTTTACACTATTTGTAGCACTCGTAAATCACAAGCATTACCAATGGAATCAAAAATACACCTGCCGAGAAAGTCAAGTGATTGATAATGGTTAATTATTTAACGTGGATTCACTAACCAACAAGTAACACCCACGCTATGAGCTAAAAATCGAACATGCATTTTCATGCTTTTCAGCAGTGATTTGATACAGCTCAGAGAAAGGTTCTCGCGTTTGCCTGAATGTGTCTGAGCGTACAGCAGATCGCACTGTTACGACACAGATCAAACAATGCTACACATTGCCGCGCACAGCTAGTGAACATCACACCAAAATAACTTTGTTAATAAAATAGGAATCCAAATGCTTTATCATGACAAGCTAACCAATTCAGTCATCAGATCGGCTTCTGACAAAATCTGGAGCTTCAAATAAGTCAATGCGGTGCTTAGGCTGAAGACTTTGTCAAGGACTGTACAGTGGGTACTACAGGAAACTTATTTATTAGATTACAGACTGTTGAATAGAGTGACTTCGCTGACTCAGAATCAAGCCCAACAACCAAACGACATTTTTTGACTTACAATTTTATACTGTTACATCAAATCGTCTTGTAAGCTTCCGCATTTTTTTATAGCCAAGTTTAAAAGTATGCCACTCGACTGAAGTTAACAGTTTTTACGCCAAACGAACACCATTATGTTCGATTCATTTATATTGACTTGATGCTTGGTAAGTTTTACTACTATGGTTAGAGACCACAAACTCCCCAAAGTCGCTTTATTATTCTCAAAGGCTTTTCTCCTGGGGAAACATATCAGGAGGGCGAAAAACGTGTTAGTCTTCGGTAGGAGATATGCTGACTGTGGTAGATGAAATAAAGTTTTAGCATTCATCTGGAACAATTTCTGAAAGGTTATTTTTTTTGCAACTGGTAATTGCACAATGATTTAAGTCTTTCCTCTTGATTAGCATTTTGTTCTGCTTTAACAGGATTTGATAAATTGTTGCACCCGTCGTTGGTGTATTAATATGGCAATGGATCACGCAACGCTGTTTGTGGTCTTTGAGTGAAGGTCACGTCCCGATATATCCATTTATGCGGAGCATTCATGCAAACTTCCTTTACGTTATACAGAATCAGTTTTTCATTACAAAAAGCCTATGCTCATTTCGCACTGGTAGTGAAGCTCACTCCCCCTACAAAATTGATCTTTTATCGAATCTCCATCGATTCATGCGATACCCACTACTCAAGTTTGGTCTTTTTCCCGTTACCCTCTGTTGATTCCACATGATATTAAGTGAATGCACACCGGTTCTCATTGGGATGTGCTTCCAAGAGCTCTCTCAAGGGACCGTTTAGATTAATTGTGAGTTCCACACAACGTGATGCATCGATGGGGTTCACCTACCCGAACTTGAAGCTCGCAAAGCAGTATTGAACTACCCTCTTTTATATACATGTGCCGAAGATTGTTTTCTTTCCAGGTGTCTTCCTGGTTTCATACCGGAGTTTGAAGTTGGAGTACATGCAGTGAAAAATTATCTCCCTGTGTCTGACGACGTCATTATGATGCACAGAAATGTTCAAACTTAATTGCTTTTAGTACTTCTTTTCGAACTGGGCCGACTGGAAAGTCTATGGGAATGCGACAGCTGCGATCAGTTGTGGGTGATGTTTAACTTGAAATTAATTGCTTCCCACTTGAGTATAGAGAAACCTGCTGTTACAGTGATCGGAACAATACATATAATTTTTCCAGCTACTTCCGAACAACACCTAGGGACAGAGCTTCAACATCGACCACAACGACACGCGTTGGAGCGTTCATGATGAATTCACTTTTAACGTTGAAAAAAATCATTTCAGGTGGATAGGATGCCTAGAATTACCTCCGAAGGGTCGAACTTGTTTCTGACAATCCATTTAACTTTGAACGATCACTGGTGGCTAGAGATGCATTTTTAGCGGATGGTTCCGGTGAGCTGAAATTAAAATCCGTCGGTTTATATTAGCATGCTGAGGCGTTTTGTTTTTATGTTCATTGAAGCTTAAGTTCAGAGACGTGTCGTTTTCCGACAAGACAGCATAACAGTACATTTTTTACATCTTATCAAGTGCATGATTACTTTTTCAAAGTTTTGGAATGATTTGTGAATTTCAATGGCCCACTGGCTCGGCAAACAAACCGAAACGGTACTTCGAAGTGTGTTCTGAGAGGAGAATGGAGCAACACGAGTCCTACTGCTTGCTGTCAATGTTTTTCTGTAGCATTTCAAGGTCATGCATTGAAGTTGTGTTTTTAAGAATGTACGGACCACATCTTAATGGTTTTCTTCTAGCCACTAGCCTACTTATCTTTTCTGGGTTTTTTTTCTCACAGCCATTCTTGATGTGGTGGTGATTAAAATGAATATGAGAGATCTATATTTTTTTTGGGGATAATGATCATTCAAAGTGATAATGTACAAAACGTCGTTAGTCTGTTAATGAAATTACCTAAAATAATTTCGATTGTCCTTATTGTTTTTAAAACACGAGGCAGAACCTTCTTTATCATATCATTTTTCTTCCATTGATTTCAAAATCATGCATTTCCATTTGACCACTGTAACTCACAGTTTGTTTTCTTTTTCAGTTTTTTCTCACTAAAGATGTGAATGGATAGCTAGAAGGTCGTCTGTCAGACCGTTTAGGGAATTTCCTTGATTTGATATACGACTTTTACCTAACGCACACCATACGTCTGCAAGTGTTCACTAACGACAGTAGCTTATTTCACTCAGTAGTGTGGCTTAGTAACGTGTGGTTGATTAGATGAACACGGTTCACTTCATGGGTACTGCGCACCGCGACCAATACCCTCATTATGTTGTCAGTTAAGTTATATCTGAAGTTCGTCGTAGCTGCAGGGACAAAATTTGCCACTGTTCTTTATGTCGTACAAACCTTTTTACGTCTTTGTACGCCTCTGGCCAAATGCAAGATGCTCTGACTCGAAGTACTGTTCATTGCGAGAGTTACCGGGCAGTGTATTTGTGATGAAAATTAAATTAAATGGAAGAACTAGAAGTCATGTGGATGTTTAGACGCTGTTTGTT
Organism: Paragonimus skrjabini miyazakii; assembly: GCA_014338405.1. Classification (NCBI taxonomy): domain Eukaryota; kingdom Metazoa; phylum Platyhelminthes; class Trematoda; order Plagiorchiida; family Troglotrematidae; genus Paragonimus; species Paragonimus skrjabini miyazakii. The sequence goes on from JTDE01000142.1 coordinate 60,560, forward strand.
CCGCTATTCAGTTAACTCAGATATTTTGGGTCCAGAGGTCCGCAACTGGATAAGTGGTACTTCCTAACTTTGCTCATGAGTCGTAAATGCGTTTTGTTGACTACTTCTGCGATAGTCACTTAACAAAAGGAAATCGATTATTTGATCGTCTTAACTGATTACGTCACATTCTGGAAGTCTTAACATGTTACACCAGTCTCTATATGCTGCTTAGCCCTAAAAACCTGGTAGTTTTAGGTGAAAACTTGTATACCTTATTGCCATTTGCGTCTGTTGATTTGTGCAAATCCCGTGACTCGGTGCGTTTGTTGCGTATGCAATTTTCACATGTTTGAATCGTAGATAACTAGACTGCAATGGTACGGTACAAAATTATATCAGATTTACCCCATCTGAATTGGTGACTTAGTTTCTGCTACTTGTTATCATCATCAACATATTTTGTAGGTTGTTCACACTTGTGGTTAACTGCCAATGTAACCGTGGAAAATAGCCAGCCCTAGATTAAAGATACAACAAGTGAGAGGGATAGGGTTTGTCACTCGTGAATTCTCTGTTTATTCTTAATTACTCAAAGTCACATACAACTGAGTTACAGGTAAGAGTATAGTGACATCTTTTGCAACAGCTTCCGTGTGATTTCATTGATTTTCTACAGCATCTACTCTGTTTAGTCACATGAGCGTATGTCAAGGGTGCGGTAAACTCAACTCTAAGAACACGAATCTCTTATCACTTATTCAAAGGTATTTTCTCGCCTTCATATTATTATTAAGTTCACAATTATATACTGATTGAGCACCATTTTTGTGATTTTGCCAGATCGAAGGTTGAGGTAAACACCTATTTTCTGTTGATCGTGATCTTCGTCTTCTCTGTTATCTTGTCTTGTTCTGTCATATTGACGGTGCACAATAGGCGGGTGTTTAAAGTACTCAGTCTGACATTTGTTTCTAATGCTGGTAGTCATCACCCCCCTCCCCCATTTCCTCCTCAACAATCGCGTTCACACATTTTAACGCTTTATTTCGTTCATCATCATCATCATGTTCATCATAGGCTGCAACACATCAGTGTTTCACATTGATGCTTAACTGCTACATTTCATTCATCTGGCAGCGTTATAGTCTCAACTTGCGTGTTTATTATTCTAGCAACAATAGACCGGTTATCTTTAGACCTACGTATGTACGTTCGTTCGCAACTTCTCTTTGGTTTAATCTTATCAGCGATTTTTCACCTTTCGCAAGGTTGTTCGATCTTTTGCATCCCATTCGCGTCTTTCGTGCTTCTCCCTGTAGAATCTGGCCTCAGTAGACCTTCATTAACATACACTAAAGTGAACTGCCGTTCATCAATCACGGCCCCATCTGGTACATCTACGAGGTCTTCATTGGACCAGTCTTCTTTTCGACGCATTACCTATCCGTCCTATTTCATCCGATCGTCGGGTACTGTAAACAACCTGGACTCGGACGCTGTGCCGAAACGTCCGGTCTCTCCGATTCCACATGGCACAGGTCGCGTATACCGGGGTACCACGGTTATCGTTCCACCAAGTTCGTCCACTGTTGGTGCCGTCAGCTTATGTGACTCAAACGCTTTGGATCGACTCACCAGGGGATCAGATTTTAGCCCAGAGCAGCAACGACCCACTCGCACATATTCACCATTAGCACATCCTTTCCGATCTCTCCGGAGCTCTACTGGCATCACAACTTCCTCCATAAGTCCCGTCGTCAATCGATCCCAGTCGACTCGTTCCGGCACAGTGTCACTGTCCCTGTCGTCCCGATTGCGGCCGGACGATAGTTGGATCGTTTGTCCTCCATCAACGACAAATTCACATCTTTCAGTTAAGGCAAGCGATGATATCGATTCGACTCACTGTCTACGTCCCGTGTTGGCCGTACTTAACACCCCGTGCTTGAACAAAAAATTCCCTAAGAATGGACAACAAAGACCCGACGAACTCCTGTCATCCTTGGATAACATGGTTCCCGAACTCACAGTACAGGCGGCGGAATCCGATCAACTACTTCAGGCCCCGTTGAATGAGTCTAGTTTGGTTACTAGCAAGTCTTGTCCGTTGTTTACCGAAATTAGTCAGTCTGACTGTCCCAGTTTAGGTAAGTCAACATATCAATAAGCATCAGCTAAGGTAGCATTGATACCGGTATTACAGTCGAAATCAGTTCAGATGCAAAGGAGGTTTATGCAACTCAATATCTGAGTTTTCAGTTACATTTGATCTCCCAGTTAACTGAGAACGTGCTTATGTATATGAATAACAAAAAGATTGGTTTGGGAAAATCAAACTCTAGGTTACACAAGTTATTGTTTTTCGACGTCCTCGACAGTTGTCAGTTGATCACAAAAGTAACTGAAACAGAACTGACATCTCGTTTACAATCTCCCGAAAGGTTTGTAAAAGTGAAGCAACTCACCGATTGCCTATGACATGTAGTGAGGGAATTTGTCGCGAGTCGTAAAGTGTTCTGATCAAATGGATTTAAAACATTGAGTTCCCTTAATTCATTTAGTCAAAACAGAGAGAAGACATATTTCGCGAGATGTTAACATTTCGATTTACTCTCATCAGTCGCCAACGTAAAACTAGCAATTTTTATACAAACTGCGTATAGCAACAACAATTGAACGAACCAATCACATAGTTCTGACCTTTTACGTTCTAATAGTTCAATCAATTCCATGGCAATGAGATTGATTGCGTCAGCGCCTTCTGCGCACACAAAACTGGCCGATGTTGTTTGATGAGCATTGCCTCGCTAATCGCTAACAGTTTCGGATTGAGATTATGTAACAATATCTTGAACGATTTAACAGGGTCAACTAGATGGCTGGTTGCTAAAATGTGTTTGGCGATCGATGAAGCCGGGGTCTTCGAGCTTGTTACAGTCCGTAGGTCGTCTTTTGAGATTGCCGTTGATAACCACTTAGGAATGTGCTCAGCCATACTTTGATGCTACGAGTTGTTGCTATACGCAGTTTGTATAAAAAATTGCCAGTTTTACGTTGGCGACCGATGGGAGTAAATCGAAATGTTAACATCTCGCGAAATGTGTCTTCTCTCGGTTTTGATAAAAACTTAGGCGGATGTCATCTATTTTGTTAAGAACTTGTCAAAGGCGATCGGAGAGCAACAACACCAATTGAAAGGGAAATAACGATGAACAGAACTTTCAGTTAAATGCAAAGACGTATTGAAGAATGGTAGCATAAGTGTTGTGTGTTTGGTGGTCACAGTTCACCGGACGCGCACGACCATTTTCGTGGTATGCATAACTAACTTACAAATGAGTTAGTATCCACAAATTTCAGTATATTCCGTTCCTTCTAGCAAGATGTGTCTTCGAAGTACGTCGAGTAAACATACCTGTTGAGTGGCAACAACCACGGAACCGGTCACGCGCCTCCAGCTTCTGTCAAATGCACTACGTATGCTATAAAATTCTGGATGCTTGGGACTGACAGTTTTCTTCTATCGTCTCATTTAGTGTTTTTAAAATCAGTACTGATCTGTGAACTTCATTGAGTTTAAGATAAACGGCATAACCTACTCTCAAACGAGTTAGTGTCTACGACTGTATGGAAAGATTTTCAATGTCAGACAAATTAAGTGAGTTGTAAGGTGACGGAGCAGAGCATCTTATTGTGAATAGACCAACTGAATTTAGTAGTGTGTACAATGCCAACGTAAGTGTGAGACACCTTGACATGGATTAAGAAACCATGTATACGATGAAATGAAGATGAAATATCTTTATTATGGATCGTTCCGATTAAGGTGAAATTTGCATCCTGCACTTCCGAGGTATGTATTGATTAGTTTTCAGAGGAATATCAACGTACTAACTGAGTGTTGATGCCTTGGACTTTATTATTTTTAAGTTATTGCGGTTTGTATAATCTACAACAATATCATCCATACACTAGTACAACAAGATACCGGCACATGTTAAGAATTTACAGAGAGAAAATGTTGAGTATAACGTATTGTTGACTTATGAATTAACGACCATGTACCATTGTACAGAAATGTGGGTTGTATCACGTTATCACAATAATCAAAACATCTGGATTGCAAGTCAGATATACTTTAACTACTGAGTATATTAACTGTGTTTGACTCATAAGTGTTTTGACCTGTCATGTGACATAGTAATTACAACTTATATGTTTAGTTCAAATTATTAACTAGTGTAGTGGATCAAAACAGTATGTGGAACTCAGGTGTGAATATGAGGTCAAAATATAATGAAAAGGAAAAACAAATAACTCACAATAGTCCGTAGAAATACGTTGGTTTATTGTTCCACTACACCAAATGTAGTATCCAATAGATACAATCCGTCGTGTCGTTCCTAATTAATCTTGGAGGTCAACAACTGAGGTAATTCCAATGACATATAAATAAGGAACTTTGCCGCAATAGTCGTTTGATTCAGTTAGCTTCAAACTCTCCAAAATTCAGTGCACCAGCGACCCGAACACAAAGAGAACGCAAGGCTCGCGAACCGAAAAGTGAGTGAGTTGTATTTACTGGTTATCGATTAGTTCGATTAAGTTGGTTTAAACGTTGGCTGTATACGTGAAGTTGATGAAAGTGAAAAGTGTGAATAACAATCAGAATTTTGAAATAGAAAATGGTGTGCAAAACGTTACAGAACTTCCCCACCAGAGCGTTTGTGGGTGGAAAACTCGATGAAAGAATGGCAGTGAGGAGAAAACAAACCAAACGCTCAAGAATCATATCATGTACTGTAATCTGTTAGATGTTTTGGCCAGTGTACAGTTCACCCTCTACGTGTAGTGCGTTGTTCAGGGGAACAAGGGGGTTGACCTGCAGGGGGGTGTAATACTGTTGGGGATGGAGAGAGGTTGCTCTCAGTCAACGTCGGTTCAGGTGGGTCAACATCTTGTTCTAAGTAGGCTGGTTTCAGTCGATCAGTAGATGCGGATTCACTTCGTCCAGACTTTTCAATAGTGAAGAATTTCTCGTCACGTTTAACCACTTTGAAGGGGCCAAGTTATCGTGGTTGTAACGGCTTCTTGGTGGCATCTTGGCGCACAAACACGAGTTTGCATGT
>JTDE01000142.1:68071-136165 GCA_014338405.1 Paragonimus skrjabini miyazakii
CGAATTATGCCCAACTGAAGCATATGTTCGAATTCAGCTTTTGCTACTTTGAGTTTATCTGGATGTAAACGACGTGGGCGGGCGAAAATCGGAGGACCGCGTGTTGTAATGTGATGTTCCACACTGTGCTTAACCGTCTCGGAATGTGAGCACGGCCGAGTTAACGATGGAAAATCCTTCAACAGTGCTGCAAAAGACGATGTTGGTGGAAGAGCGGGTCGGATGCCGACTGACCTCACGTCGGGCTCACCAATTAATGTAGTGGATCAAAACAGTATGTGGAACTCAGGTGTGAATATGACGTCAAAATATAATGAAAAGGAAAAACAAATAACTCACAATAGTCCGTAGAGATACTACACTAGTAAGTACAGTGGCTTCGCCACTGTAATGAAAGTTGTAGGACAAGAAAGTGATCATTTTGTGATAATGAACGACTTACGAACTTGACTGAATATCTGGCTCATGTCACGATTTTGTCGTATTCTGCCTTCTTGACTGGATGTTCACGTTGCTGTTTCTCTTATGTTATAACAGAAGAAGACTATCATGAATTCAAGTTTGGGAAGTGCGGTTTTAAAAACACCCAACAAAAATGACTGATGTTTGCGTGCCGTGTTCCGTGCGACTTACCAACTGAAATTTCTATTTCAGGGTTTGGAAAACAGTTCATGCCATTTTCCAAACAGAGGTGGCGCTTAAATTTCATACAGTCCACTGTGTACGTTGTCGTTACTTTTTCGTTTAAGCACTCCAATTTGTGGAATGCAGTGGAGTGGAACCTTATGTCGCCACATTCAGCGACTGCACTCTTTCAGTTGGATCATAAAACCAATCACTCGTCTTGTGCACGCATGCATAAACCCACACGTATCATACCATCAGTCATTCCCGTGACCAATTGAAGTCATGTGACCTGCTGACTTTTATCTGCTGTGGGGTGAAATTTGTGAGGTAAATTTTTATCTTGATGGCTTTTTATATTTTTCGATGCAGCATCTAATCGTTGGGGCATTTTACCGTCACAAAACCGCTCACGTAACCGAACGTACTCGAACAGTGTGCATCCAGCGATTGTTCTGAATAATGATTGTGATTAACACTTTTCCACTCTATTATCCGTGACTCTTCGTGAACATAAGTCCTCTTTTCGGTTGATCACACCAGGCTGGACAGAGCATGCAGAACAATGTGTTCATACCTGACCCGCGTTATTTTGATTCTTGTAGCGTGACGTTTAGTCGGACCAGCGGTAAAAAAATCCACGTTCACAGGCATTGTCCAATCCGAACAGCTATGTCGGTCGGTGAAGACTGGCAGTATTTGGCATTGGCTAAGCAAGTATACAGAGGTATCAGAATTTTCTGTCCTAAGTTCCTTCCTGCTTAATTCACTTTATGTAAACATATCAAGACTGTGCATTGAAGCAGAACAAAAGATGTACGTTTCGGTGGCTTTTTCCAGAAGAACACATGTTGAAACGGAAATCTCGTGGTTCTGTTGTTGTTTATGCAACTTTCCCACTCGACTCGGTAGATTTAGACGCATCCATTCGAATCTCTGTTAGTACGACACGTTTTGGGTTTACATGGTGTTGCTCGCAAGATGTGTTTTTTGAGCCTTCGGTTAACGGAACTATGTGTAAAAAGAACAAAACTGTTGAGTTTTCCTGACTGGTTGCTTAGTGGTAGATGATGGTTTATATAATCGCGAGTTTGTGCCTCATTGATCTCAAACGCTCCTGTCTGGGTCTGAGCAGCCTGGGAGCGCCATTCAACTTACATTCTTCTCGGTATGTTGCATGATAGAACACAGTAACGGGTAAGGCGATTCATCTTTGCCAAGGTGTGTGCATGTACTTGCATCTACCTATTCATGCAAGATGAAAGTATTCCGCTTAATACCCCATATGTATGAACCCGTATATATGTGCACACATATGTGTCTATTATGTGTTGTATATATATATATATATATATATATATATATACATATTGCTGTGAATTTATCGCAACGTCAATTCCCAAACTCAAGTCCACAGTTGAGATACTTTCATTATACCACCATACATGTATTGTGATTTACTGCTAAATCTTACAATGATAATGGATCTTTTGTCATATGTGTATTCGAAAACAGTTAGCTAATTCCTCGAGGCATTCCAGTCGATTCGAATTCTTCTGAGTCTGCCTGGTAGCCCTCAGTTTCTTCGACCCGCACCAAATCGTGTGTATAGTGGAATGCCTTAAAAATTTCTAAGCTCATTTTCAGGTATTAACAACCGCCAGACTGCCTAAATAAGTATCTATTTCCTCTCATACTCGTTTCACTTCCAGTCTGATTGTACAACTGTTTATCCATAACTCAACTCACTTTGCCCTGCCGCAGAAAATTCTTCTCTTGAGGGTTCTGTTCAACCGGATGTCTGTGATCGTGTTCAGGATACATCATTTCTCACGTATCATCCCGTACGACGCATTGTCAATTGGCCTCCACAAGCAGTTAGTGCCGTTGGTGCCAAATCTTGCTGATACAGCTATCCATGACGCGCCCGTGATTGCCATGCGTAATTTCGTGCGCATACCCTCGTTGGTTCCTTTTCCGACTCTCGCATTCTCTTATCTAACCATTGTTGTCCTTTTCATCTCCTACTGGTTGTCTTTCCGGGTCATCTCTTGGTGTATTGCTTCTGTCGCCTACCCTGCTTGACCCGATTCAGGCGCACAAACGGTTTCTTGGGTTCTTCTGTATGCATGCGTTTATGTCTGTGAAAAGCAGCTGTTCGTTTCAAATGCTTCGGCACAATTACCCTAACTGTTCAGGTTATCCCTGACTTACTTTCATATACCTGTATCTCAAATTGATCACAAGCAGATACATTTTCTCCTGGTCTGTGTTTCCTCGGGTTCTCGTTATCTGAGCGACACGGACCATAATTTTCTTATCTGTTCAATTTTCCGCTATGTTCTCAAGACCAATCGATCGACATAGCCGGTACCAAGGTAGGTTGATCGATTGTTTCTGCCTGGTTATCGTAACCCGGTCTCAATGACTGTAACTATCTAGTCCATGATCACAAAGTGGTAGAAGAGTTTCGTGTTTTTATATTGGTTTCAATCGATTCTGTTTCTCTCGTTACAAGTTTCGACAGGGCATCAGTTGTCCATACCTGTATATAAGGCGCTGGAGAAACTTGTGATATCGACATGCCACCAAGTCACTCATAGGCGCACAGCGACCATTCTAAAATACTCCCTCAGAAGTCTCAACGCTGTTCGAATTTTCAGACTGGTTGTACTTATCGTTTTATCGGTCATACCACTTACTGTTCCGATTCATCAAACTGTTGTTTATTGTCTCCTAGCTTGTATCGTTTGGCGTTTGTTTCAACTCCTCCCTATCTGAGCGTTCTACAATATTTGCCTTTCTTGCCCTGTGATGAACTCAATTTGACTCAGTTGCAGGTGATAGGATTACAGTGTAGAGTTAACCGAAACTGCCGCATAAACCCAGACCAGGATGACGGATTTATTTCTGATTCACAAACCAAATAGGCAGCCCTCAAACTTGCGTTTCTTGTACGTAAAAAGTAATGCCAAACGTGGTGGACGTAAACCTATTGTGTTGGTCTTCGTCCACAGTATGTGTGTTATTTCTGTGATTGACACCAAAATGGAATGCTTGTGCAGTGATTATTCAATTGACAACTGCAGTTTTTCATTCCGATGAGTTGCACGCGCGAGTTCGACCCTCCGTTACCGCGACTGTTTCTGGTTTAATCCAAGTTTGACAATATTTAGTCCACATCTTTTGTCACGTGGCAAGAAGCTGAGTATAGTGTAAAAGCTGTAAATCTATTAGGTGGTATATACGAGCTTTTTCGAAGTACAGTTCGGCACATCTCTGTAGGTAACGCGATTCGTAGTATTGCCAACCCCCACAGTAAAAAGAGAACTTCTGTATGTCCATTTTTAACGAGGGTGAGGTAGATAGTTTCACTTTAGAAGTGCAAGGCTGATTTGCTTTGAGGTTCTTCACAACATTTGTATAATCTCATCCTTACTTCTGGCTGACACATGTTTAAACAGTCCGGTTCGCACACGTAGTCAACATTGAGCCATACCGAGAGTATCGAGGATCCGAACTGTCCTAACAATACTTCACGAAGTGAAAAATAATTACATGTGTGGTAAATAAGTTAGGAAACAAATCCTTGAAAACTCAAAACAAGATCAACAATCGAACTAATTCACTTGCATTAATGATCTGTAGAATTATAGTCACTTTTCGCTTATGGTTAATCTGTTGAAATCATTCTTCCATATCGGTCTCCTCTCATTGGCCTGTCGTTACGGTGTGACTGCTGAACACGAAACAGTTTGAACCTAAACGTCTGGTATGAGAGTAGTAGAAAGACAGTGAAGGCATCTTTATTCATGATTTGCGGAACAAGAAACTTTATGTTGGGTTTCTTTTTGTGCCGTTATTTATCAGAAGTGTTTCGCATGTAGACCATCAACAAAAACTACACAACATGTCAGTAGCGACCACAACTTTTCACTACGAGCGTTACCATTACAGCCCAATCATTCTGAGTACAGTTCTTTTCGTTCGACTTCCAAATAGATTATGTGCACGAGCCTGCATTTTGTTTCAGCCGACTTGAGTTTAAATCCCATGAAGTCGCACGCAAGGTCAGGCAGGTTTCTAGATCAGAATCGTCTGATCATGGACTTTTAAATCCTAACGTCCACAAGTACGGTACGAAAAACCGGTAGACTAAACACACCGTGAAGTTGACTGTGGCGTCAGTGCTCGGTTTGGGACTGTAGTGCTTGTTGGACATTATTTTTTACAACCTAGCGACTGTGTTTTCAATGATACTGTCGAATTTCGTCGCCCTCGGTCGTTATCCTGTTTGTTATTGAAGTCACCCGATCTACGCCGATGAAACCATTGGAGCTGTTAGTGTTAAAGACTAATATCTACGGTATTTCCTCATCACATGATTAGCCGGTGTTGTGGTCGTGCCTCAGTAGTTCTAGCCATGGTAACAAAATAACAGTTTTTATCATACTGCTGGACATGACGATAATTTTGTTGGGTTGTAGATCACATGAATCTAACGGCTGTAGAATCAAAACGTGCAACATTTAATCCTGTGCTACGAATATTAGGTCCCGGTGGTCTACACTCAACGGAAGGCTGGACAGAAAAAGCCTGACAAACGAATGAACTTCTCGTAACGGAAGTCACTGTACCATTTGCGCTTACCCATGTACTCCTTTCTCGCCAGTACGGTAAAGCACACGGCCTGAGAGTGAGGTTTAATGGCGAGCCAAACCGCCTTGGAAATGGCTTTTAGATACAGTCTGTTTTGTAGACTGATTACTGTAAAGACGTTTGGCAGCGCGTGAGGGCAATTTGTACAATGTCTAGAAATGTCATACAAAGGGTCTAGGCAGTCTGAAAGATCATACGTGTACAACCACATTGGATGAGAGCGGGACATTCACACCTCTTGAGAATAGAGTCGCTGGGAGTTTTTCTGCAGAAAACGTGCGTTTACCACTGTGGGGGAGAGGTCCTGAGAATGTGATCATACTGCAAGTTGGTGCCGTTTCCAGTGATTTTTTAACGGCAATGAGAGGATACGGACACGCGGATCTCATGGCAGTATTCACAGCATTTTCTACAGTAAAGAAGTAGTCATGAATGTGTCTGAGCGCTGTCGCGCGATCATTTAAGCGTGCTTATTGCGATATCAACGACATGGTGGTCGACGCGGTTACCTCACGAAGGTGTGGCCGGAGTTCATGACTGGGTCGTGGCTTGGATACGCACTGCTGACAATTTCTAGCAAGAATGAAACTGGATCCTAGCGTTTGTTTTTGAGAGAGGTTGATTGAAAAATCTTTTTGGGATGCAAAAGCTATAATCACTTGCGCTGCACATCCCCAGTGACTTACTCACGCTACTTTTGCAGCCAGGTCTTTCCCATTTTTATGTAGGTTATGTTAGGAAACGTCATACTGAGGGCGTACAACGATGCTGTGCGTAATGTTTTTTTCTATCCATATTTGTTTTCAAGTTGATTTATTTTAAAACCATTTTTATAACCTTGGTGGTATGGTCGATTAAACGGAGGTGGATTATTAATAAGTTGTGAGTTTGAATTCATAGTTGGTGCAGGAATTTTGTTTGTTGAACCTCAGCTAGGGAGAATGGATTTCCACCCGTTTACCTTCACCACGAAATCTTCTGAGAAACCCTGTCAATCAGGGTACGACTATAATCGATCTATCTCTCTTTCACCTCAACTAGAGCACTTTTGGGGAAATTCAAGTCTGATAGATCCATGTATGCATCCTGGAATACACCGCCTTTGGTTTCCAAGTATTGGTGCCTAATCTAAAGTACGTCGTAAAATTAGCGTCTTCGACCTATATAGTTTTCATTAGAATATTTCACACTGGCTGTCTTCATCATCATTATACACAGCAATACATCACTGGTGCTTAACTGCCACACAACCACTGGCCGTGCTTTTCCAGGTTAAAATTCGATGGCAGTTTAAAATTGGTGTCGTTTAGAAATACCGGAATACTTCGTTTTCTTACATGAGAAGTATTCACCTCTGTTTTGGATATTGGTGATTAGGTTAACGCCTGGCTTTACTGTAACCACCGGAGCTCTTACGTTGGTGGGCCGTTATGTCAATTACGGTTGTTAAACAGTTTAAAGAATTCAATCTATAGCAACTGAGTGATTGCGAAGACCAATAATATTCTAATTGTAATTTCTTTTCGAGAAGTAGGTGCATTTCGATTTATTCCCTTTTAAAGGAGAGGGTAATTCAGCCCAAAAGTTATGTCCGTTTGATAAACAATTGTGCACCAGTTACCGCCATGTGTTGTTATTTTGGTCTCCTAATCCAACCCTGTTCTAATCAGTTAACCTGTTGTCGTTAGACATATTCACTCATGCCTACGGGAATAATTATGCAATTCAAGCTTGCGATGATAACCTTTTTGCTCCGCAGTAAAAATGTAGAGATTGTAAAGCAACCTTCATGTCTTCAAGTGACTCGTATATCAACATGAAGGAAAGGTCAGGTGGTGTATAAGTTGTTGAGTTATCTTCAAAACTGAAAATATCATGCAATTTTTCAGTGCTTGATCTCCGAAGAATAACATGTTTGTCTTCATCTTGGATTTTATAGTGTTGATGTTCGATTCCCACATGATTTGAGAGCACGTTCAGTGAGGCTTCGTGTGTCACCTTTTATTGTTTCATGAGTGCATTTGTGTTTTTCATGCAATTTTCGGCGACCAGTGGAAATACGACCGTTATGGACATTTTGTTTGATTTTCTCCACGTACCTGCAAATAGCCTGTGTATGATCACAGCGAATGATAAAAGGGATAGTGGAAACTCCTATGCAACGTGGAATGGCTGACCTGTCACTTGTTTTGACATCTACTTCTGGTTCTCTTAGAAATGTACCCAACTGTAGAGTTTCAGTATAGCAACTGTCCAAACAGAAGCGAACCAACGTCACGGAATAGTTGATCACTGACGACCGCCGTTGTAACAGGCAAAATCAAATAAACGTTATTTGATATGATACAAACCTCAGTTTATTGGAAACATGCTTACTCAGAACGGCGTTTTAGAAACTTGGTTCAACGATATCCAACCCTGTTGATATTTGAGTTGTATTCTTGCGATGTCTTCACCTTCCACGAGAACACTTCTCAATGATCGCTTCAATTGTAAATGTACGCAATTCTGCTGGAAATGTTTTTTCAAAGTTGTCCATTGTTCTGTAGTTAATGATTGAAACAACTAAGAATAATAGCGAAATGTGACTTTCCGAAATGGATTCTGAAAAGTATGCCTCAGTGGATAGTACTACTAGAAAGGTGTCCGTCATGATATTTCACATTTTTGATATTTAGCACGTAAAATACCACAGTTGCATATGTGCCACAGTGTGAGGGAAAACAAGTATTGTGTAAGATTAAGGAAGAGAACAAACGTGAAGGGGTCAAGAAAAAGTTAACGATGCACAGTGCGACTCAACACAAGCACCAATGACTTCTTTTCTTCGCCGCATCAGACAGCGTCCTCAACGAAAGGTGTTCAGTATCCTTTAGACCGCAGCAAGGTAGCCGGGTGCGCCCTACTGAAGCAAGACTCAGAGCGAGTGCCTTCATACCCTGAACCCAAGTCATGTGCTGACCACGAGCTGCCAATTCCAGCCCAGTTCACTGCTCGCAAATAAGGCACAATGTGACAGGCGGTGCGTTGGCATTCGTTAGATATGGCCAAACCGGGGAAGCCTGTAAGACGAGAACAATATGCTTAAGAGTTAACGGAGTTAGTCCTTCCTTAAAACACATCGGCGAACCTTGTTATTGCCGACACGGTGTTCCCACACCACGCCGATTATGCTTCGGAGATAACGGTGGTAAAAAACGGATGCTCTGTTAGCGTCTTTCGCACGAATGGACCAGGTTTCGGAGCCGCACAATAAGACTGCTCTAACAGTGGCATTATGCACTTCCTTTCACAGAGAGACTGATATCATGCCGACGCCACAGATGAAGTAAGTTGATAAACTCCATCCTGGCCATTGCTATGCGCTTTGTGATCTCATCAGGCATTCCACGATATCTGATACAGCTTCGGAAGTGTATAAACGTCCTGACTACTAACTGCTCACCACTAAGGGTGAGAGAAGGCACAGAGTCCTGCCAATCTTGTAACAGCACCTTGCAAAGACCATACCCAACTGACGGACTAAAGCCTTTAATCTGCCAAAGTTGTTCTGGGCCCTCCAAGAACCCTCACAGATTGGGGCGATTTCGTCTACGTACTCTGTCTCGAATTCGAGTGCCCGGGAGCAAATCCACACCACCATATCTGCAGTCTGTCAGGGCACACTCTAGGATCTCATCCAATACAAGGTTGAATGGGAAGCGGGAGGCTGGACCACTTTGTCGCGCCCCGCTTGAGGTGTTGCAAGTCGGAGATACGTTACCCACCCGTTTACCCAGGTACCGTCATGGAAATGTTTTATGCACCTATCGGGGGTTATTCCGGTTCCGACCAAACCCTATCGCTTCGAAGATTCTCTAGAGCAAAATCTGATAGTCTGGTTTATATTCCCTTACAGGGTTCACTATAATCTTACGGCATTTACTTGAGAAAGAACACACATTCCACTTAGAGGAATTATTTTGACCTGTCCGACAACCTCATCATCCCAGGAATAAAACCCGTTGGCTGAGACTCGCGTTTCGTTAGCACAAAGGTGCGGGGTGTGCAACATTTCTTGGCGAACACAGTCAATCTGGCTGTCGTGTGACCGTGGTAATGGCATGACCAATGCACAAATGAGGTAAGTTTTGACAAAAAAATTAGTATATAGAAATCACTGCGGTTGCGGGGCGTATTTTCCACGAGAGGTTAGTGGACTGGTTATTGTGGATGAGGACTATGTGTAAACATTCAGTTCAACACACTGGAAAGATCTTTATCGTTTATCAAGATAGACGCGCGGGGAACTGATTTTCTTCAGCATAACACTACCTGATATAAACTTCTCAGAGGAAGCGATAGTTCGGTTCGTTCTTTGCTAAATATATGCATTCAGTTGGTCAGCATGCGGCCGTGTTGTGCAGCTGATTGGGAGTTTCTGCGGCATGCATACTCCACAAAAACAAGAATTCTGAGATCTAGTGTTCTACGTCGATGTTCAAAGATACCGTAAAAGAGAAATGGTATGACCTAAATCCACCTCTTCTCGATGCAATGTTCGGGAGCGTGCCAAAATGTTTTGCTGATGTCAAGAATGGACACAAATTATGTGGGTGTTGCAAAGGTCATCTAGATGAAAGCCTATCGCATGGTCCCGCTGTTCTCCATTGGTCACTTTTACGGCTAACAGTGCTAACTGCCATGTCCAAGTTTCTCCCAGCGGTGCAAGGTGATATCACGAGCAACATTGAGTATATCGACATTTTTCTAGTATCCAATTGCACCCAACCAAAGAATGTATACTTGTGGCTCCGAACTTGGCATCTATGTATGGATCGAAAACGTGTTCGATCTATGATATGGTCACTAGATGTGTAGTAACAAAAGAGTGTAAGTTGCCCTACTATTTTCGTTTAACTTTCTCCACTCTGGTGTGCCTTCATGAGGTCCAAATGTTTATTTGGTAGATGTATCGAAGGTCTTATGGAAACGGTCCCAACTTAATAGTGCCAATGAAACAACCGGTGTCCGAGTCCGCCAAATCCAACAGTCACAAGCACAAACGTATATGGGACAGAACTGAGCTCTGTCTATAAACGCGAATGAAGAAGTACATATTGAATTGGATCAAAGAACAGTTCACACATCCAGTTGAAGATACGCTTATGTAAGATCTCAGATAACCCGTATCAACTGACACGCATCATTTAGCCGTAACGCAGCTGTCCCTGTATACCATGACTGACATTCATACAAACTATCATATATATAATTTAATGTTTACATCCATGTTGAAATTTTTCACTCCCGGTTTTATACTCGGTGTTGACTAGCATTGCCAGTGCATATCGTTGAGCCAGACGTTGATTTGCTTCATTCTCATACTTCACTGTGATGGGTAACATAAAAACATTTTCGAATTCTGTCAACCGGTTGGACTGATAACCAATCACTCTACTCTGTTAATTTCGCATCCAGGCAGGGTTGTGTAGTCGATCTTAGTGATGGCAGCTGACACGGTTGAAAACGCCCTGATTGTGACACAAACAGGATCCAGCTTGACTTTTGTATGCTCTCACCAAGGTAAATTCCTACGTTTCTCGCCCCGACAGTCGGTTAACTGACCATCTGAATGTAACCCGATTAGTAACTCCATCTATGTTGATGTAAGTATCACATGTGAAAGACGAAGTTTGTCGTTCTCTTCTCCATTTCTTCATTTATCGCTTTTAACTGTTCTGTTTTCTTTCTCTTGTTCCTGATGTTTACTTCCCCTAGCACATTTCTTATGACGTTGATACCAGCTAACTGTAGCCGGTTAAAATGTGATGGACATAGTGGATAGTTGTTCCCAACAAAACCAACGGATTTTACAATGTCTCATTGCATGCCACGCCCCGTTTCCTCACAACTGCTCACAGCGTTAATTAATGGGCGTAGTATAAGGTGACTCCTTGAGTATGGACTTGTAAATACCTCATAGAACCTTGAAGTGAGGCCCAGAATAAAAGAAGCACAAATAGAGCCTTTGTTGGAACAGTGTCGTTGTATATGGTCAAACAGGAAACCTACGTTGCTGTGCCGTGATCAGCTATATGGGAGATCGATAGACTTCTATAGATAGGAACAAGTGGTTCTGTTTAACCTGGCCCTATAGCCTTGAGCGAAGACATAAGTACCTTGCTTACTTCACGAGTGTGCGTAGGAGTGTACCAAAGTCTGGGTACATGCCGTGACAAGGTCTTGCACAACTGATTTGTTATAACACAAACATAATTAGGGTCTAGTGCGTCCCTCGAAAACGGCTAGCCCATAAGTCCATGGAAGTGCGAAAGCTGCCATCGATTAACAGTGATGTGCAAATCATATTACCTCAAAATAACCATTGCTTATGGGCAGTCGAAATCTCCTTCGACAAGATTAATGTTTCTGTGATTTCAACTTGATAGTGTGTCCTAATCATAAGCTTATTAATTAACGTGAACAGGACAGTTGCTGTGTTTCTTCTCGAAGAAACCAAACAGTATGGACATTATTCACAAAGGAATGTAGCTGAGCGTTTAAATATGATGATTTAGTCGTGTAGAACATGAAGTCAATAGCGAATTTGTTAACACGGTTGCCTCACGACAGCGTGGCCGTTTTTCAGATACTAGCCATGACGAAGATATGAACGATTGATGATCTCTAATAATTGCGAACCTCGAGTATGATGTCTCCTTTCAAAAGGAGCTCACTGCAAATTATATGGCAATAGATTTCAGGACTGCATTCATTTAATCTCCTTTGAAGTCTACAATTACCTAATTCGTTGCACTGTATGATAGATGCTGATGAAGATCCACCGCACTAGACACCACGATGATGTACTGTAACGTTATATCCGTCGCCCTGCAAAATGAAGTGGTAAACGCCATCATTTACTTTCAACCCCTCGATGAACAAATGCGTTTGTGTTCGAGTGATGTTCCAAAGTGTCAGATCAAAAAATGAACATTACATTTATAGACAACTCGAAGTTTCACATGGATCTCAAAGTAGGTATCAATCGATTTGTGGGGAAACAAGTTGTCATGAAATATAAACGCTTCTGATATGTAGATTTATTAATAAGAAACAGTAGAAGTATTTGAAATTAATCGGCTCTATCACACCACAGTTATACGGCTTGCTCAAAAATAAAAAAAGATAGTATTCTTATGCCTATGTCCAAATCTCCTTAACATACACTAGCAAAACGGTTCAGCGAAGTGTTGTTGCCCATCAAAAATCACTGGCTACAACCGTTGTACAGAAGACCTAATTTATTGCCGAACTAGAAGTATTGAATCCCGACAATAAGTACATGTGCTGTTTGCATGTACAGTCACCTTTTACAAACGTTCCTCTACCAGAGACGATGGGTTTATTTATACGTTTGCTTCATCTCACAATACACTTTTACCCCTACCAGTATATTAGCTGAAGCATATAATTTAACTGTACACTCATAACAAGATTCTATTCTCAAGACAATGCTTACCGACGGCGTTTCAATGGGCTTACCACTGATGCCAATTCTGATTGACATTTTCATGATTATGGTGGGACGGAAACGTGCGGATTTTTCAGCCACCGTTGATTTCAAAAAAATGATACATTGACGGTATTTTATTGATCGTCTCCGAAACTGATCAGATCAATCAGGCTGTTGACAGTTTACACAGATTACACAAAAACCTCAACGTGACCTGCATGACGGAACTAAATGATTAACTGACGTCCCTTGATGTACTACCAATGCGTTCCCCGGGTGGTTCAATTAGACATTCTGTCTATCACGAAACGCATTAAACAGTACTTAAATTTTTCAAGCCTTCGGTCAACATATAAGAGGGCGCTTGTTGAAACACCGTTTTGCCGGGTCAGACGCATTTGTTCACCTGAAGCTTTGCGTGAGGCGCCATAAGTTCTGACAAAATCATTACGGTAAAATGGATATCCGTTGAATCCTACCATAGCGGAATATCTTCACCCGCGTTGGACACACCACATCAAACGGCCTATATTTATTAAGCTGCCATGTAAAATCACTGTGCTCTTCTAGCAGATCAGCCGGAGACTGTTTTACCCACCTATGTTTTTATTCACTTTTGTTTTCTGACCATACTACTCATACATGTTAAGTAGATGAAAACTTATAAAACATCCATTTTCTGAGGTCTGAGGCTTGCTTCGCTCAACCGAGTATACCCAGTCGTATTTCTCGAGGTAGTTGAACGTCGTTCTGTCACCGCATACACTATGGACACTTTCAATATGTGATCGATTTTGGTATATATAGGAAAGAACCATATCAACAGAAAAAAGTAACCTCTGAAACCTTGGTGCACGTTAACCCATGTTGTAAATGTCTGAATTACCATTCTGACACATACACTAATACTATATTTTAGTCTCAGCCGTGCGTGACCAAGCCAGGTTGAAAACTCCGTCGGCTATCGGGCCATCTTAAACAACTGTTTGTATATTGCACAGTGCTGCTCTCCTATTTCAGTCGCCTTCCCACTGTATCCTCCAAGATGAAACATTTTCATCATTTTTACTCGCCAGATGGGGGTTCTATAGCCACCATTATCATTCGCTAAGTCGTAGAAATAAAAATGTTATCCATACTATTTTGCTCCTCTATTTTCCTGCAGTAACAAACTATCTGAATTTATTGTTGAGTATCTTGTTTAATTAACACCATGGAGCAATATTGAATAATGGTAGTAAATTAGCTCAATGTAATACAGAACGTGAAGAAAAGTTTATCACAGTTCCGTGAAATAACAGAAAGCAACTGTTCCTATTATTTTATATAGGTTTACTTTTGTCCTTTTTCCTAGGAAATGGTTCTATTTTATTCTTATACAACATAAGACATGAAACAAAGCATATAATTCTCTAAAAGAGATGGTTATTTATACTCGGATTAGAATGCAACAAGGACCTCATGAGCATTCAGCATTAGTTTCAAAGAATTGGCTTCAATTTGCACTTTAGTGTTTACATTGTGATGTTCAATCAATTTTTTTGGAAAAACGAGATGTGTGTCATTAAAACTGCAAAGATCGTTAGAAATCTTAAAGTACTCTTCCGAGATTCATGTGTCAATTAATTTCTGCCGCTGGATACAAATTTCATACCACGGAAAATCACTTTCAACTCATACGGAAACAGAGTGTAAACATACAAGTTGACTCGAGGTAGGTTGTTCAACTCTTTGGTGTTACGTTGTCATCTGTCTGGAAGTCTGAAGTCTCACAGTAGAATACAGTTGCCAGAACGTTTGAAGCCGTGAGTCAAAAGGCCAAGTTTGAATGAAAAACGAGTAATTGGTTTAAAAAATCTTAGCGAAAAAATGACAAAAGAAAAGCTTCGCCTAGTAGTAACTGATTGTTAATCGATGAAACTCTCAGGCAAGGTTATCAGTTATTTTTAATTTTAGATGACTGCCAGTAGAGGTTGAAGTCGAGAGAGCATCGTTTTCCGATCGTAACTCATGTAACACATGCAGTAAAACTTGTTCCGTTACGTAATACCGACTTAGAACAAAAATGATTGTGCGCATATACTCGAAGGATATGATCATCCAGACTAGTTTTGCGACAACAGACTTAGCGAACGGAGAATTAGTCATAACTTGTTCGTAGTGGTACGGATAGATACGACGGTCAGCATCATCGACAAGAATTAGTTTTGGTTGAGTAGCGTACTGGACAAATTCAAAGATACCTATTTGAGGCAGTTACGCCCATTTTATCGGCGTACTGGTATGTTGACCCCTGGTTCACTTTTATGTACTCAATGGAACCGAGTACCATTATGAACTATTACTACATTCAGTTTCGAAGCTAAATCCCTTACCCCAATGTTAGTGCATTATTTTCTTAATCCAAGACATGTTTCTTGAACGAAATGTTCTATCAAATGCCTGAGCACATTGTCTCCTGATGAACATTTGCGACCAGTGTATGTTGGATCTCCCAGTAACTTTTGCAGATATATTCCATACATTGCTTTCTGTAATGTAGAACAGTACTTCCAAGTAGTACGGGGTCTGTGATCTCCAGATTGTGAGGCACAACCGCAGTTGATGCTGGTGTCTAGGATAGAATTTGAATAGTATACCACCGCCTCCGAAATATTGATTTGTTTCACTACCGGGTGTCCACTGATTAGTACCTTTTCAACAGTCTTTGTGGCTCTCAATATGACCAAGTTTTTCTATCGTAGAATCGAGACTACGGTAGAGAGTGCAAATTCGAGCATTAGTGACTCAGTTTCGTTGTTTCGTGAAACTTGCATATATCTATACATCTTATTGTATTACTAATAAGTAGTTTGGCAGATTTATGGTTTCAGATGCTACCCAATATTGAAAAGTCAGGGCTTCGGCTGAATTCGAGCCGACGTCAGAAACACCATGCCTCAACGCGGCAAGCGCTGTACTAGCTAAGCTAAGAAGCTACCCCGGAACCGGTCGCACTTCTTGGCAAAACGGAATACTGTTATGACTGACTTCAAATAGCTCAGTGTTAGAAATGTCACTCTTGGATACTCGCAGCAGCTTAATACCCTACCTAAAAGTGCCAGTATTTTGCATCACAGTTTGTACAATACAGTAACATAAAGATTTACATGTTGTAAACACGGTGCTTTGAAAAGTGTCAGATTAATAATACGCATACCGCATGTGGTTGTTAAGGCTTGAACATGTGTTCTGTCGAAAATACGTTGCATTCGTAAAAAGGTATTTAAAATCGTCTGATTACGACAGTAAGTTTTTAATGGCAGAAGTGTTCATCTGACTCTGAAGTTGTTATTCACTTCCATGGCACATAACACCTCGAATCACTGCGGTTTTGCTGATGTCGCCTTAGATCTTTAAGGCTGTCGGCTACAACAAGCAGAAACACAGACCACATGCTTTTTGTTGAAATATGTGTGAGAATTGAGGACTCATAATCTAAATACAGCTTGTAAATTAACGCTAATTTAGTTTATTAGTGATATTTCACTTATGACCAGTTTCGTCAGAAGAGCCGTCAGTTTTTAGTACGATAAAATCTCTGCATCAGCAGTGAAAAGTTATCAACTAATCAAAACACCGAATGTCTACAAGTTGTTCTGAAATTAAGAACATGGCTTTCCTTGTTACAGTAGTTCCACATTTCTGTATGGATTCTACCATTTACTTTCCGGTTTATGACAAGTTAAATAACAAACTGTGAAATGATGCACACGTGAGTATTGAACTGCTTGAGTGGCGTTACCAAGTGTTTGTGGAATAGATACCTCTGAATGCCGACAGAAAACTAACAGAATCATAGATATAAGTTTAATATCACTCACAGCTGATCATAGCTGTCGCGTTCCCATATGCTTTCTGGTCATCCCCTTTTGAAATGAAGCACCAGACTCAAGTTCTGTTCTCGTTAGGGCAAGTCGGCAGTCCATACCCTTAACATTGCCGGTCGTGCCTAATGTGAGTTCAGTGGCAAAGTGGTCAAGGTGATAACCTTATTAAAATGTGACCGGGGTTCAAATGCCAACCATGACAAGGATATGCACCATTGAACCTCCATCCCAGTGCTTCTTTTTGAAAGGAGCTGACAGGAAATATATGGGAATTCGAACTTGCAGTCAGCTGTGAGTGATTATTGGATCGTCGCTTTGGTTGCGCATTCAGTCGCTTGATCCAAAACCAAGAAATGAGGAGATGCATCGACATCATTTACTGGAAGAGAGAGACAAAATTAGGTCACAGAAGCTCCAAATTTATAGGACAAAACGATTAACATAGATGGGCGACAGAGATAAAGCGAATCAAATGAAACAGTCATATATGGCAGTCAGGGTGTCGGAGCAAATCACGTTACTGGGGACGTCGGAAGACAACCCGAGAAAAAAACAGTCCAGATAGCACACAGGCATTCGATCGCACACCATACCACCACCCACGACCACGCCGTCCGAGCTGGGTTGGCCGGTCAATGTGGCGTGATGCGTTCTGGCTGTCTCGTTAGGAGATGCACCTCCTAATAGTGGTATTTTCGTCAATTCAACCGAACTACTCCATTTCTCATCACCTAACATAAGGCTAAATTTATTTCAAAATAATATAGTCAGAAAGCGCGGTATGACTACACTGCCTTCGCAGAAACTCATAGATATGTGTCAATCTTAGCCTACATTCATCTGAGTCCGGACATTTTGCACTATATCGGTTTAGCTGTGTGAAACAAACCATCGACTAGTTTCTCTTGTGAAAATGCATTTATACTGAACAAAACAGAAAAACCAAATGCGTGTATATAAACTGTCTGGTGACACCATGCATAATCACCAACTGAATGCATAAATCAAACAGAATCAAAGTTTATGACGTATTTTATGAATTTTCTGAGCGACCGGTAAATCACCTTTCAGGTTACTGAGGCTTTATCTGACGGACGTCCCAGTCCCCATATGTATGGAAAAATAGTTTGTGTCGACGCTACGGTTGCTCTGACAATAACTATTGACATATTTTTCGTTACTATGTTCGACTGTCAACTGGTCTAATTTATAAATTCTACTCTGTCGCGCTGTTTAAAACCACCTGTATATGTGTGATCATAATATACGGGAGGTTATTCCGGCGAATATTATATATTTACTACTCGTTGTTTTGTCGTTCTCAGTAATGGAATCAACCAGAAAAAATAACTATTGCTTGGGTGATACTCACAAAATTCTTGTTTTTATACATGAAGCGTTGTGACGTAATCAGTCACTTCAGATTGCTTGATTATCCATAGAGAATAGTTTAAGGTTTTCTAATGTTTTTCTCGGTGTTATTCATTTGGATTGATTTCTGATGATGTGCAAGTTTCATGTGATAATTTTGGTTCCAATGAACCATTTTCGAAACGTGGTTCCCGCCAGTGGCGTCAGCGGCATTTGTTGATTTCATTGAAGTAAAAGTATTTTAAAATTGTCAGCTGTTACGCAGCATGCTATCGTGTGATTAATGTAATGTTGACTTTCTCTTGTGTTGGTCGTGTTACTGTGTTACTTAACCTTTGGTCTCTCGTCGTTGATTTTTATCGCCATTTCATATTTGTGCTTTGATATTTATACTCAAAAGAACCGCTGTTTCACTTGCACCTGTTTTCTGTTACTCCTAGGTGTTGGTAATCCGACAATACCGCTTGTAAGAATCTACATAGCGACTATTTTTACGACATATTTTCACAAAAAATAGTAGCTATCAAAACACCAGTTATATTTGCGTCTCATTCAGATGTTGGTAGTTATCGGTAACCGTGCAACTTATCTGCACCTAACTTTAACTAAGGCTATTGGGTCTTCAGAAAAGACTCAATTGTGAAAAATCAAGACTTCGATTAAATTCGAAGCAGTAACAGAAACAGTATTCCGAAATGCAATTAGCCCTCTATCAGCTGAACTACGAAAACAAGCCAGGAGCTTGGAAATTCCATTACCTCGTGATAACTCGCGGGTTCAGCATTTTGTATTTTTAAAACTGGATGTTATAACAATAAGCAAGAACATGTACGCTATGCACAGATTTTAGTTTCAGCTCTGTATAACAGAGTCTTGAGAGAAAACATTAATTTAGACGGCCGCTAGAACAGAGACACTGGAGGCAACCAAACGTTTCCGTAAGCCAGTACGTACAAAATTGTGAAAGTGAGGCAGAAGTCAAGTTACGTAATACACTGGCTAGAATGTATTATACCAGTAGTTTGAATAGGAATGAAAATATTTGATTGCCTTTATGAATTAAGCGCCGTGCAATGAATAATGAAAAGATTACGTGATAGTGGATTCCACAGAGGTTAGTGTAATCTTTATTTATTGGTCCGAAGATCTATTTACCCTACTGAGATGGAAGGTGGATTTTCCACATTATTATTACCCGTTTCACACCCCGTCAGTGTAGATGAGTACGATCCTGCTCGAATTGCTGGTTTCCACTAACTACGGCTACGTGCGTACTATCGTGTTTGTAACACTTCTGGATGCTCACACTGAAACCGACACTCCACGACCGGCTATGTCCTTGGTTGGATCCCTCAGGTGGCGATAGTTTGAATGGGGATCGAACCGACAACCTTTCACGTCACGCGTCCAAGCTCCTATCCGTCCAATCACCATCGCCTGTGAAGAAGAATATTTTCTATTATCTACAAGGAACATAAGAGACAATGGAGAGTTATTGTCCGAAAGGGTTAAAATGTCGTCACAACCGTAAAAAGCACAACTTGTCGTGCGTATTGACAAACGTTGATTACATTTAGATTCTCTGGAATTAGATCCATTTAATTTCTCTAAACAGCCTGCGGCTTAATAATAGGCAATTTTCTCCACACATCTATGATGAAAGGCAAACTTCGCTCAGTCATCTGAGGGCGTCAGGGAAGTTGCATTAACGCTTCAACTGAGAACTGACTTTCTAGTTGAGAGCTATGAGTTATCTAAAATAGCACCTTCTGTTGGCAAGCGTAACGAACGTCTGGAAGTATAGCTTATAAATGCACAACACTCATGCAGATTTCACCATAGACTCCACAAATATTTGTGTTTGGTGATATTTATTTCTGACGCTTACACTTCGCATCTACGAAACCAGTGAACTCCGTGTTCCGGTATGGCGACAAAAATGGAGTAAGTGGGGTTTTTTCAGAAAACCCCAGACTACTTGTTTAGATATTCAGCGTATGCGTGCTTTTTAAATATCATACCGATTTCTGTTAATTTGCACGTTCCAACTGCACCGATGGTAATAATTTTCGGCTGAGAAGGAGACTCTATGGTATGCCCAAACCGGCCTAATTAGCTGTCTGCAGAACTCATCTTTCCCTCAATAACTGTAATAACAATCAACTATTTCAGTGTGCAACCACAGTACTCTACTATGACAGGAAATGAGATTAAATATTGGTTGCTGTTGTTTACATATCTCGTAATCTAGTTTGCTTCAAGTTTAATGTAGATCTTCGAGGGTGAAAGATCCAACACGTTTTTATTCTGTCGGAATGAGTCACATATTCCGAGCATGACGTACAGAATTAGTCCAGTTTGCGCTTGAACTTTGGTAAATGATTCAGTAACAATATGCTGCGGTAGAGGATAACTTGGACCCCAAATGTCTTTCGTTGACACGTCAAGCGCCTCACCTTATGTTGTTGCTTTAGTGAGTTACACCTGGGATGTGGGTTGGTGTTCAGAAAAAGTGGTGCTCACAACGTTTGATGTGATTGGTGGAGGATCCTATGTAAAGAAGGATAATTCATTTTTGATAAGTCGATAATACCCGGAGAATTGTATCATTATGGGGACTTACGTGACTAATTAACATTTTTGTCCCTGTTTGCTCCCTTGTTCTGGAAGTGATCGCATTCCATCTTAGAGGTTGGTGATAAACTGATATTATCGAACATCGTTCATATTAAAACATCATAAACATTTTGGTATGTAAGCAACTGTAGAAGTTAACTTCTTGATCTTACGGGTACAGATCTGAACTGGTCTGAGATCAGCTGAGACGATCAGTCAGATCGTCCCCTACACGTTTTGCTATTGATCGTTTCGTTTCCAGGATGGTGTTTGGCGCATTTCCGGGAACAAAAAGTTGTCAGCCATCTTTTTTAAGGTATGACCTGATTCAGCTGTTTTCAAGCAGCCATTATTAATTACCCTTAATAACGAAATCTACTAACTTTATTACACGTTTCTCGCTCGCTACACAGTGACCTCCTTTTCTAATAACAATGGCGATATGCCCGTTTATCGTTATAGAAACTTCGCCTGTTGTAAGTGAATTCGTCTGAATTGTTCATGGGATATGCATTATTTTCTCAGTGACCCATATGAGGCGCTATTTATACTTTTAGGTTAGTGCAAAAATCTTTGTTTCAACAACTTCCGTACAAAAATCACACAGGATTATATAGTTTTGTTTCACACAGAAACTGGGATACATTCTTTTAAAAAGTCTATTTACACCATAGATCGATGTTGATGTACTTGAGTAGTGACTGTATTGTTACTTACTTGATGAGTCGGCAGGTCCAATTTGTTTACAAACCTCCTGCTTTGCTCCTCCTTCGTCTCCATCTAGTCGTTCACACTGATTAACCTAGTTTACTTCATCGATTTTCAGCAAAACACATCGAAACTGTGATCTTTGTCAACGTAAAGTGGCTATGATAAGAAGTTGACTTCTGAGAGGAATTATTTAACTAATATATTGTTCACTAGCACTGACCTTGTTGTGGCTGAGACCAATATCAAGTAAGGTAATCACTTGACTTCTCATAACGTCACCATAGTAGTCATCCAAGTCTTTGTTAGTAACGTAACTTTTGACATTAAATCATTCGAAACACCGAGGCTTGTATTCATCCCAGTTTTTTTGAAAAAATTGTTTGTTCATCTCAGATTTGCTGCAGTAGTAACTCACACTGACATCCTGTTTAAGTTTATGTAGTGATTGAACTCGACGCGGTAAAAATAGATGAAAGCCGTGAATAGATGGAGCTGTGAATACAACTACAATTTAATTGTATTTAGGGTTGCAAGCATCTTTATGGGCAACACAGGTAGAACATTTGGTTAAAGAATGTGAGACAAATAGGTGCCAATTACTTCACCTACTCCTGGTGCTTGAGTTGCGTAGGACCTGTCTGTTTGACAGCTGTCGGACCGATAGCAGCAAAGTGATCTGGACACTCCTGATTGACTGTAATGGTTACGTTCTAGGCGATGAACACGTAGTTATAATGCATTGTCGTCCGCGAACTTCTGGCTCACAACTCGCGATTACCCCAACTTGACTTTCCAAACAAAATAGTGGATCACCTCAGATAAAACGAAAAAGCACCGTCCGTCAACTACGCGAACTCGAGGACCATACAGAAATGGGCATATGGATCTGACTGCAGTAGATTGTGACGAGTCGACGCTAGTTAGACAAGACGTGTGTGATTGTATTACGAGGGACGTGGCTACTTCAAGGCGATACAACACGTATCGGGAGGATGTAAGTATAGTTAGAAACCCTACGGGAATAATCTGGTGATGAAGCCAAGCGTGACGGTATAACGAAGCAAATTGCATCGGACTAGTCCTTTTTGTGATGTGTCTGTACTTATATATTGTGCTTGAGTCAGCTAACTAACAGGTGAATTTTCGTTCAACGGAATGTTTGTCGCTGTCATACTGATTCGGGTTGAGTCACTATCGTTTTAGTTGGGCAAGAGGTGTAACTAGGAAAAAGTTGAGTCTCTTCTGTGTAGACAAGTAAGTAGATAGGACAACATTCTGGAAAGATAAAGCATTTATTGTGGAGATCAGGTTACCCACACTTCTTTCAAAAAGAGCTGAGCTGTGGCGATTGGAATAAGCAAGAAGAATATCAACCGTAGAGCACCGTATGACATTGAACAGCAAGCAGGTTGTATGCCCATCCAATCAGCATAGCAAGGACAAACAGCACCAGAGTTATCATCTGGAAATATCCCATTGTAGACGACTAGTAAGGACACTTGAAATTGGCAGGAATGTCCTGGATGTGGCCATGAAAGTTTGATACAGACTTGAAGCTATTGAACAGAAGTTGAATAGCAGTGCCTAGAAGGGTGAAACAACCATCACAATTCAGATATGCAAACCGAAGAGCGAAGAAAGTGCGAGCGCGTGTTCCAATGGTCAACCAGTTCCTGATGAAAACATTTTATCCACGCTGAAGATAGGACAGTGCGTATCAAATTGCTGGCAGTGGTTAAAGTGTTCATTTTGGAAACAAGATAGGTGTGAAACTGATTGGGCAACCCTCTATCCGAGGAAATATGTTCATTGAGGTTCACTGATGTTCCTACCAAAGTGTCCTTTCATGTGCTTCAAGTGTATTGGTAGCACTTTGTGTAAACCCGGGAAGAACCTTTTTAATAAATTTAGGCGTGCTAGACACTTAGTTTCAGGTTACCGGATCGACCAGGAGCCAATCCGAAGACAGAATCTTAATAAGAACACATCTTGGGTTGGAACTCATTGAGGTTATTTAGGAGACCACGGTTCTTTCCCTCCAGATTTGGGAAATGCTTGAGAAATGCACCTCCTTTTTGCTTTGGTGATACACCGGCTGAACAGATGTGTTTTGGGTTTTCCCTATTCGCTGCTTGGCGGAGTAGGATCTTGTCTTTGAAAAAGCATGTCATTAAGCGACGGCTAGTCACGTGTATGGAAACGACTGAGAAGCGTGCTTGCTCAATAGTGACTGCAAATATTGTGGTAGATATACGTTTATGGATGCAGCAGACAGCGGCCAGCAGTTTATCACTGTGATTGAAAATCTTGCTGTTTGATTCGAGTTTGGGTCATACAGATAACTCTTTCAGAGTTCTTCGGGTTAAGATTACACGTTCAAGGTAGTGAATGAGGATCTCGATTGTATTAAGAAATGATTTCACTAGATAGATTAGAGCACATATACGTGTGTTATATAAGATGTGACCTAATCCGATGACTAAGTTTATGTCAACTGGAATATGATGACGGAAGTCTTCATTAATTCACATCACGGGTGCTGGCTACTGTTGAAATAAGCTGTAGTTCGGGATGTTTAACGACTGAGTTTGCCAAGTGTGGGTTAGGTAGGGTACGGACGTCTTCTATGTTCGCTAGGGCCATTCTTGATCAGAATTTTGCTTTGTTATATATCAATGTTCCGTTCTACATTGTTCTTGCATTTGTGCCTGTGAATGAAACCCAACACCCATTGCTACAACCTGTATGACACCTGCCGCTCCTGAGTAACATCAAAAACAAGTCGAGTAGTTTGCCCTGTGTGAAGTTCTGAACTCCTAGCCAGAATGAATTTGCACTTAGTTGGCGCAGTTGGTACCATAAGGGGCTGATTCACTGCATGAACTATGAACACCACTTATACTACTTACAATGGTTGTGGTAGTAGTTACGGGTAAAAAACGATAATTTAAAAGATCACCAACTACACAATGCGTTGTTCTTTCGCCCTCACGTAAACGTTTACACTGCTTTGCCTCGTAAGTCCTGATCTGATATGAGCCGTTGTCAGTGATAGTAATAATAAGCTAACTTAGTATAGCTAATTCGTTTCTTATGGTCAACATTTTGTTTTAAAGTAGGACGAATGTGCCCAGGGTGTAAATTGTATCTTCTCGTATCCAACTGGCATCAAATTCGGAGGGACGCCGTGATTGTATTCGGGAATGACCAACTTGCCTAAAACACCCACTTGAGAAGGCATTTTTACATCTAGGCAATAGATTAGGAATATGGTCGTAATTAGTTTTATTCAAAATTGAAGAAACGACGTAAATCAGCCACCCTGTTCGTTGTTTATTTCGTTCTCATGTAAGTGTTGATTGAAACATTGGCTTTAACAACACAATTTATACCAATGTCCAGTTTGATTAATGAAGTTTTCGTTTAAATCCCGTTGTTGGAAACGTGAGCGTTGTTATTGTTGTTGTTGTTGCTATTGTGTACACAATTCGTTTCCGTTCCGTCCCATTTGAATGACGGCTTAACTTGTACTGATCATTGGTTTCAAATCTAAACTAACATCTCGGTGTGTCCATTAGAATTGATTTCCTCCGTTTGTTTTCCCATTTCGTTTACAAATGACTTAGATTTGTGGACGTAAATTGTTAAAAGTTAACATAACTTCTTTCAAAACATATATGTTCTTAGTTCGTAGCTGTATCTAGTAAATCAAATGATTCGACGTGATTTCTAGTAAGCATCAATGAACATTGTGGGATTTAGAAGGCGAACACCGAAAAATTTTGATCGCAAACTAAACAGATCATTTACGCCTATTCGGAGAGGTTGGGGATAGCCATTTGTTGACAAGATGTCGTGCGGTGGTACTTAACATTCAACAACAGTGGATAAAATGCCTCTGCGAGATGTTAACGTTCCGTCTACATGCTCACGTAAGAGAGTAGAACAACTGAGTATGTTCAGTAAACGGACAGAAGCAACGTTGGAAACCGTGAAGGTCGGGTTCAATTCAAAGGGAGCGGGTGCATCAGTTTTTAGGTCGGCGAACTATTTGAGTTAACAGCTTGCGTATAAAAACTACCTGATGACAATACGTTATTTGCATCGGGTTGGAGAATACGAGTGGTCGAAGACTCCGACCGTTTAACAACATTTTGAAATGTTGGATCTAGTCAAAAATTTGACTGTTTTCCATGACATATTTAGCAGTGGACGAGGTTTTGAGTCGGTTTACACCTGTTGTAATTCTCCCGTTCGTCATCGTGCGCACAAACCACTGCATCATACAGTCGGAGACGAAATTTTGAGTTCCGTTCATCTGTTAACAATATCTTATCAATCACCGGGTCGACTGTAACAATTTCTTTGCAGTTACTGAAAAAATCTGTCGAGAAAAAACTAGATCAAGCGTTGTCTGAGAATCCAATTATAAAATACGATTGATGTTTACAGATAGAAAAATATATCCAGGAGGCAAAACACCAAGTGAACCATTTCCGCCTGCCTATTCATTTTGTTTCAACTTTTCAATATATAGATTGGACCCACTTCAGATGATAATGTCCTTAAACTCCTCATTGATAGGGTCTAAAGAGGTGCCAAGTTAATCGTTAAACTGTGCCCCTTTGATATTTTATAAAGCGTGCGAGCTGCTAAGAAACCTGAGACTGAAATGTGAACTGAAGGTTGACTAGCTCCAGACCTTCAACCCTCGATGCAATATCTTTGTGGTATTCGACTGATGAACTAAAGAATCAGCTCTGGAGTTTTGTTCGGCTTCTGTCGAATAGTTGACATGCAAACCTTGTGGTTAGGCGTCAATTTGAGCCCTGAAGTGTGTCTTGTTGCAGTAGAAGCTAACTGAAATATTCATCGTTTTTTCCGTCTTGGTAAGGTTGCTCGTCATCCGTTTTGTTTAGCCTACACGACGGCCTTCTGAAGTAACGCGTGCCCATGTCCCTAGACGTATGGTGCCTGTTTACAATCCCTTGTATGTTCAGCTTTATCTGTTGACGCGCTTAGATGATGCTTTTATAAAATCGGTCATTTAGCCCCTGTGCGACATGATATAGACAGAGCAAATGCAGAATGATATGCTAATCACAAAGAACCTAATGACATGGGACTGAGTCCACTCCTGGGATTTGCTGGTAACCGTAACGTTGACAAAATAGTGGCACATATTCAGTTCACAAGATAAAAGATATTTATGCGACAAACTAGTTTGGCTGAATACTAACAGCCTAAGGCAAACGAGTAGTTCTGTTCAAGCCATTTTTGCCGTTCTCTCACTTACAGTCCTATTTAAAAAACCGAATTTTCGACAATATGACTAGTTCCACTATTCAGCGTTTAGACACAACATAATAGTATATCGCACTCTGTTTTCAAAAATACCTGGACATAATATAAACGTACATCCGCACATTGAGGCATGTGCGACTCTCATACAAATATGATAAGCGAATAAATCGGAGACTTAATTATTTCCACATTCATTAAAAGGACTGAAAAAAACAGTCGGGTGTCTACTGCCCATAACCGGTGAATTGGGATGATACAAGAAATCAAACGAGCAACCACCGAAAAAAGTCGATCAAACTGGCGAGGAATGACGGATTTAAAACCACAATAAGCACCGGCCAACCAGTGAAACAGATGTGGGGTACTAGTGGTTTAGAATGGAAGCTCATTACATTGTGGTGAGCTTACAGTTGATCGCATGTATGTTCCAACTGGTCAGTAAATATCTTTTTTCAATGAATTGCTGTGCTAATCAAAGATCTGAACTTCGACCTGATTCGGTTGGCAATTTCGCCTCTTTTGAAAATGGAGACGACCATTGAAGAGCACTGTATTTCAAGCATAAATTCGAAGAGTTTATGTTGGATCAAGCGGTGGTTATCTGATTTTATAACGTGGCTCGTGTTCAACCGTTTTTAGAGGCGGTACCAGCTTTTTCTATCAGTGCATGCGTCATTGTAGTTGCAACCGATCTAAGCCACATGTCACGAATGTGAGTAGACAAAATCACAAACCGTACTGAACAGAAAAATACCATCGCAATCATGGCACTGGATGTGTGTAACTTAGGGTGGACTTTAGACTTAGAATTGCATAACTATACTAGTGTGTTATTGGTCTGCACCATGACGGACGGCTGAGTTTCAACAAATTTATCAGTGAACGCTTGTTATCGCGGAGAAATGACTCACTCTAACTCAAATTATATGGTTCGGAAACACATTGAGATTTTAGTGAGCTAGTTTCGCACGACAGAATAACATTGAACACCACAGAATAGTGTTTATATGTCACCGAAAAAAGTGAGTGATTTGGATAATACAAATTGGAAATAGCCCAAAACTAATCACAGCTTCCCTATTCTAATGAACTTTACAACCGGCTCCTATGAGAAAGTAGTACTATCTTCAAGTTTTGATTATGGTAGCACTCATCAGTAGTGTATATCTTCTCCACGACTTGGGTTTGAAACCCAGCCAGGCTTTCATTAGGCAACCTTTTTGACCAATTTACTGTTGACCTCAAATAAGACATGACTGAATTATCATACGTAAACAGTCGATCACATTTCTTTTTGCGCAGAGATCTGACTGCTTTATTTGGAAGAGGGTGGATGAAAAGTCCATGAGAAAAACCTGTTGTAAGGACAACCTCATTCGTTTAACTTTGTTCACAGCCTGTTATGTTCCTGATAGATGGATTCGCCCGTCTTCCCAAATATATTCAACCGTTACTCTGTCCCCTCCTCCTTATTCCAATGCAGTCTCTTAATATATTTATTCTAGCCAGGTGATTTAGAGTATTTATTATTAAACAGCACCCACATTCGATCACAATTCCTGCATTCAAATGAGCATATCGGCAGGCCCACCTCCCACTAAAGCACTAGACACGAGTTTAGTTTTCATTAGACCTCATCAGTAATGTATATCCATGTCCGAACCTGAATTAGCTTTCCGACTGTCGAGACAATCGAGCAGTTTGAATACTGTTCACGCAATGTTGCGGTTGAGCCTTGAGATACGACTGATCGGTCACGATTAGCATGAGGTTACTGGCGTTGTGGTTAATACGCATACATGAAAGACATACAAGTGCAAATTCCGGCTAGGACTGATGAGCCCTAATGAGAGCGAAAACCGAGCCTAGTGCTTCTTACGAAGTGGGCCGACTGGAAGACCTATCTGAATACGAGGACTATGAGCGAATTTGAGTGATGTTCAGTCTGAAGTATTCGTTCTAGTTAAAATAGAAGCCACTTGTAGCGAGCCAACCAAACGACTATATAGGTAGACTAAGCGTTGAAACATTCCAATTGGAACCTTTGCCTTATTGTGTCGTATAATGAATAGCAGCTATAGAAAGTGGTTATTGAGTACGTCACATCACAGGTATCACATCTAGTAAATGCCGAAGGTCCGTAAATTACAATATATCAGTGTAGTGGTACAATAAATTTCAGTGATTTGATATCAGACGTTGCATATTTGAATGACATTGCGTAATTTGATACTCAGCTTTCCTAGGTTTGCATGAATCATTTGATCATCGAGTCATTACTTTCGCATCAGGCAATGGATAATTTTTCATTCCCATTCGCTGATACAATCACGTGAATTGTGCATACTTCCTATAAAAAATTAAGATATGCACAATTCACTAAGCCGGACAATACGAGAAGACGGAATCCATCCTATTCCCTA
This sequence comes from Paragonimus skrjabini miyazakii, assembly GCA_014338405.1. NCBI lineage: Eukaryota > Metazoa > Platyhelminthes > Trematoda > Plagiorchiida > Troglotrematidae > Paragonimus > Paragonimus skrjabini miyazakii. The sequence continues at coordinate 97,147 of JTDE01000142.1, forward strand.
TTTGATTTATGTTATAGATAATGAACGACAAATAATCCATCTTTGTATTGCATTAAAAAAATGAAATGAACAACTTTCACATTATTTCATGGGTAGCGTACATCTGATAGAAATAATCTGAACGCAGATGCTGGATGCAGGTACTAAAATCGGTTTGAGTATATAAGATTCTATGAAACAAACAGAAGATTTGCACACAGAAATATGTCATTTATATTTCATTGAAGGTAATTTACCGATCTTTACATCAGCCCATGACTACAGCTCAGATTTTATTTGGATCGCCAAGGGACCTTTCAAAGCTTTTAGGTCCATTGGTTGAATGTATTGACTTCCACTGTTTGTTAGATCTCTAATCGCCTGACAAATCGGTTTTATTGTACAACGTTCTATATTTAAGCAGTTTGGAGCAAGTGTTTTTGCTACTCAAAAGAAGACAAATAACTGCATAAATATCAATTAATGGTGTGTCCAACCTACTATATACTTAAGCGGATTCATTAGATTTGCAGGCTGACCTCTCAATGAATACGAAGTGTTAAATGAAAATGTGTGAACCATATGTACTATTGGAAAAGTCGCCTAATAAGCCGGTCTTTAGTGTCCAAGTCGCACGTTCCCATGTTGCTCCCGTTTATGACCACAGAGCAGAGGTTTCTATTTAAACATCGTGTACACTTCTGCATTGTTCTGTACACTTAGCTGATGTTACCTGTTATGAATTTTTTTCAGTTATTTCCCACCGGTTGGCCTGATTTCGTTTAATGCTGATTCATCCCATTCGTCATGTTGTACAGGATCCACTCGCTATTAGGTTTGACCATATCCTACCACTACGCTGAGATATTCCACTCAGTGTTGGAATACTTGTGTTTCAGACTTGATCACCCAACACACAGCTATCCGAATCTACAGACGTAGGGTGATTATGCCTAGTAATAGTTTTAAAACGATATTACTCCCATTTATCGGATACCGTTGTCATTATCGTTGTGTTAGGATGGAGGCTCTGAAAAGTATCTGGTTAAAGCGTTTATGGAGACAACCATTCACGACACAACAATACGAAGATTAAAATAATCTAATGAGGGTCGTCCTGTTGAGATAAACACGTTATTTATCCTTCTACATGTGATTTCAACAAATGTTTCTATTCTCATTGCTCATCACTCATGTTGTAAGTTAGATGTGGTTTGCGGTTCGAGATGTTTGTCAATAAGGACTTACTAAACCGCTCATCTAAGAAATACCACCATCGGGAGGCTTCAGGTAGGACTGGGAATATTCAGACTGCCATAAACCCTTATGTAAACGAGTATACCGTATTTTTAAATTTTCGGTTGAAAGGTGAATGTGATTTTCAAAAAGGGCCACCAGAAGTATACAGGAAGTGCTAAGTTCCGATAAGCTGTTAAGAAAATGCTACACCAACACATATCACTGATGTGTAGTAGAGGATTTTAATTTTCATACAGATCGAACATCACCCACAATTGATCGCAGCCGTCGCATTTCCATAGACTATCCAGTCGGCCCCTTTCGAAAAGAAGCACTAGACTCGAGTTTCGCTCTCATTAGAGCTCGTCAGTAGTGCTTATCATCGCCACTGCCGGGACTTGAACCACGGACATGCTGTTCATGGGGCAACCGTGTTTACCACTGCGCCATTGACCTCACGTTAGGCACGACCGAATTATCATATGTGAACGCTCAACCACTTTCGCTTGTGAGTAATTATCAGGTTGCCCGGTCGCCTCGAGGGAAGACGCAGTTATTGCCTGTTAACTCCAACACATATAGTTATAAGACATACATGTCTTTAAAACGGTCTACGGAAAGTAGCTCAGTCCGGTTTGTCAACGTGCTTTTTTCATCAAGAGTCAAAAAGTGACGAGCAAGCTTGTTTTCGGTGCCAACTTCAGGCGAAATACAACACAATAAATATGAAATTAGTTGTCAAGTCAGAATTTTGTGGAACCTAGTGCAGTGAGAGCCAAAAGATCATGAGTTTCCTGCCGGGTGGGAAGCTGTCTATGTGCACTCGCCTTATAAGTGCGAATTATCAAGTGTATTGCTGACCAGAAGGCTCGACACGACCCTGATGAGAGCGTTCCATGCTGCACAACTAAGATTAACGCTTTCCTCTAAGCCAGCAGTACGCCTTCCCCTCAAAGACGCAGTGCCCAGTAGTGCTACCTAGTTCTGTATCTACTCATTTGCTTGTTCCTTTAGAGCAAGTTATGCTAGTCGCACAACAAGGCACTTGTCGCAGAGAATACGCTAACACCATCCTGCTTGGCTGACGACCAGATAACAACGAAGGATTTCCAGCGCAATTTTAGCCGACCTAGTTGATAAGGGTCACAAAATCAATGTAGACGTCACATGTAGGCCGATCTACTGCGTTACACATGTTCACATTGGAGGTTTAAAATATATCCTAGCCATTGCGTAGGCTATTGAGATCCGGCAGTCAAACCCTAGACTGTTTCTTGTTTAAGCACTGAAGTTATCATGGCCTGCCGTTATTAGAACACATGACAGGGTACCATAGTAACCATGTCCGTAATACCCAAAGGACACGAGATTCACACTGCATTATATTTCACGGAATCCTAACTTGGCAACTAATCTCTTATTGTGTTGTATTTGACCTGATGATAACACACCCAAAACGAACTTGTTTGCCATGTTCTGGCCTTTGATGAAATCTCCGGGTATACCTAAACAGATGAAACGCGTTTTTTTATTCGCAAACAGTTGGGGATACACACGAGCCTTTTACCATGTCGATCATCAAAACAAAATAGTCGGTTTTCACTGGCAGGAAACAGGCATGCCGGCTATCGAACGTGAATAGACCAGGTTGGAGGTATAACTTTCAACTGACATAAAGACGTGCACACCGAAAAGTTATTTTCTAAACAAGTTGACTTAACGAAATAAGTATGCGGTGGGCTGCCGCTGTTGCGGGCTAAACTGATGTAAGTCGGTTCGCTTGGTTGACTAACCGGTTTTAAGAGGATCATCACCTGTTATGCTCGCCTGTTTCCCAGACGTTTTTTCAGGAATGTGTTTCCATACATGTCGAAAACGTGTTTCAACTGCTGTGATAAACCTAGACTCGTTTTGCAAGACTGTTTACACAAGCACAACATTCAGCAGACAAATCAATGGGTTTAAAGTATCCAAAGTTAGCTGCGTCTTCACCAACCGATGGCGATCCATGTCAGCTTGATTTCGATTGGTTGGTTGGACATCCACAGCTACTGGCAGCAGAGAGAATATTTTACCCTGCCGTGAAATCCAAACTTTTCGTTTATTGATATGTCGTTCAAATTGCTTAGCGGAACGTCCCGTGTATTGGAAGCTCAACGAAGAAAGTGCGGCACAAATAGTTTACGGGTAACTTGTGAATGGTCACTAGTTTTATGGTATGAACAACGGGCATAATTAGCTACAGAAAATACAGTGGACCAAAAGTTTTGTGTCATATGAAGCCCTTCTGGTTCGACATTCAATAACGGAAAATAAATTCGAAAAATGGTCTTGAAAAACACGGCGATACACAGTCCTGCAACAATTAACAGATATTGAGTGCTGTTTGCTTTAACAAAAATTATCACATACGTTTCAGCGTCTTATCCAACTGCATAGGAGACCAACTGGGCTCAGGTTGGTTAAGCATGGGCGAACATGACCACAAGAGTGTTGCCATTTTGTCGGTCATCGGTAGTTTTCAAAACTTAATCTGTATGTGCGTGTCTTATTTACTATTATGGTGTACTGCATCAAGACAACCGAACGGTTTCCGATTCATCTACATCCGAATGTTGTCTGCTGCTTAAAGCGAACTTTTCACGGTCAACGAGTATCACTTGTCCCTTTGAACAGGGAGTGCAAATGTGGAAAAGGGCATAACGTGTCCCTGATAAAAGTTTAATTTTACTGAACCGTGAAGGGTTCCAGAATAGTGAACAATAAACCTGATATTTCTGTGAAATCTATACACCTATGGAATGGTGAGATAAATAGGGAATATCTCATATAATAACAGTAAAAATAATACCAATATATATGTCATTATCGCTTGGCTGAAATACGAAACGGAGATGTTTGATGTAACATAAACAAAAACTCTTCAGGTTGCTTTTCTACTTGAAATACCAACAGTATGACACGACTGTAGGTAACAGCGCTAAGTTGAGATCACTTAACTGTGGAGACCTTGACTTTCAGGTTGAGGCGACCATGCAAACATGAGCACTGTTCATAAACGAAAGTAGCTGAGAATACAGGTGTGATAGTTTGCGCATGTCCACAGTGGTCAAATACGTAGTAGTCAGTGTGGGAATCGGGGTTCCAATCCCTTTCGTAGCACGATCGTGCGATGCTGGCCGGGGGGTAATCACACTGAACCCAGAGTGTGATGCCTCGTTTCAAAAGGAGTTGATTTATTTGTATGTTAGAGCTGTGGACATCCGTGAGCAGTATTCCGTTTAAGATGCACTAATGAGGCGGGAATCATCATATGTTCTTGTGCACCAAATATAACTAACTGATTGCATTCGTTTTCAGAAGAGCGTTCGATCCGGATTGAAGGAGGACGCAAGTCTTACATTTTTAGATTTACCGCAGACCCAACATTACAACCACTGTTTCTGAACCCGTACTACTAAAATAAATCGGTTAGTCATGATCGACATAGCAGAAGTATTGAAGCAAAGATCAGGATGATAATTATACCGAATATCAACTGGATGTTACTCCGATGACGTGTGGTTACCAAAGACATGGAAAATCACGAGGCCTACTTGAGATTGCGTATTTCTATTTTGCACACTGACAAATGTCCATCAGTTTACCGGTTCTACTCATGTGCATTTCTTTTCAGGTTGATAACTTTGGTACCAGTTAGGGTGTTTACAGCTGATTGAGGTTAAGGCAGCTTGCGGGATCTGATTGAGGTTCGGTTTGCCCAGCTAACTATATAAAACGAAAATAGTTTAAATGAACGATTTTAGAACATCAAAAACAGATCGGTTTCAGTGAAATTAAAATAGACTGTTATGGAATAACTGTGACCATTCAGAAGAGACACAATTGCGAACAATTTGAACTTCGATTGGATTTCAACCAGCGACGGAAAAAGCGTGTCCAGACGTGGAAAGTGCACTACCAGCTGAACTACGTAGCCATGCCGGTAGCCCAGAAATTTCACGAGATTCCATTTCCAGTAGTGATGACAGCTTCTGTTCCATATTGAAGTTCAGATTGATCTAATCATTCACCTGTGGAAATCTTTCTTCTAATCACGACTGTGTTTTCACTCGGAATGTTGGTTTGTATGTGCCGTTGACCGTCGCAATAACGATAATCGTTATGTCACTATCTGACTGTTATACAAGTGCTTGTGATCGATGCACATTCCACTTTATTGTTCCGTCACCCGTCTATAATCATTACTTTGTAACTTACGTTTACCTCAAGTACAATCGATTCTGTTGATGATACGTATTCTATGAAACATTTAAGAAAACTTGGCATTTTGGCAGTTATCGTTTCGTGATTTTAGATTCCGATGAATAATCCATCGTAAATCGATGCAGTTTAAAAACTGTATGAGTTTCGTGTATATCAGTCACCAAGATGCAGATAAGGTAAATCACCAATAAAGTTGAAGAATGAAAGTCGTCTCGAAAAAAAATAAACGAGGTTGCTAATGTTCTTTGAATTTTATTATTGTTTGTATGCAGTACGTACACATTAGTTGTGGATGTCATGTTTTTATTTTGTATCAATACCTGTCATGTCAAACTTCCTAATCATCATTTGCTTATTGAGTAGTGTTGTATTAACTGAACTTGCATGGATATCAGTTAGATAAAGTTGGCTGCGTGTTTTGTATTCACCGAATATGCACTCCAACGCATGATCCTATCTTAAGAGTAGAAAACAGTTGAGACTGTCCGCAGAGACTATTATTTGTCCTGTCTGAAAATGAATGCACTTGATGCTATTACATCTGACTATTATTCCTACGGTCGATCACACTGATTATAACTTCTTTTCTTTATTCATCCAGTACAATTTGAATTCGCTTCTAGGCTTCTAAGCAAAACAACGTGACCTGACGTTCATTGAAGATTATCATGTAGGGTACGTATCAGGCCTTTCAAGATTAATCATATGCATACATAAACGATGTAACATGTAGGTCATTAAAAAGGGCAAATACTTGTTCTTGGACCAACAAATCATTTAAACACGGTTTATGTCTCTTTCGACTGAATGACATCCCCTAATAAGTCCAAATTCAGTGTATCATGGTTGTTGTAAGTCTCATGTGGAGTTAGGAAAGACAGTTAAAAATAAGCGGTTTCACCATTCCGTTGTTATATTATTATAGTTAGTTATGTGACGAACAGCCGATTTTCACCTTGAATCGGAAATCAGATTAGTTGCATTGCTCGATATGTAGTCTCTTGAGGTCACCTCGCCGTATTGCAGTAGTATGTATTTTTGTAGTAACAGATCGGATAGAGATTGTAAACCACATAGACAATGCTGCGCAGACCAAACCAAATCCCCAAGCAAAGTCTATAGATTGACATGATCAATTTTGTTTTGAGGTAATCAGATTGCCAAATAAAAGTACACATTTACGAGGGTGATACAAGCTGTCATCTGCTATCTTGTTCATGCTGGGTGACGGTTTCAATACAACTTCATGCGAGGAAAATTTGTGTAAAAGGAAACTTCTGGCGCCAAGACAGAATAACTCCAAACCAAAACGGCAGCTTGGAGAATGACCAAACAAAACCTAAACCACAAATACATCAAACCGTCACGAAATAAATGCTGAATCAACCACTCAAGAAGTAGATGCGTCTTACTGACTTTGAATGTGAACGCCACAATGCCTGTTCCTTGCTCATCCGTGAACGTGTAGTGATATGTAGCCTGGAAGACAATGCAATTGTTAAGCACAGAAAGGTCGTAAAACGAATGTTAATTCGCAATCGGAATAGGTCACCATTAGAAACCTAACTCGAACGGATGTCTGACTCAAAGATCTAATGTTACCAGTAAATTTATTTACTGACTGTGCACAAACTGTCACCAGTTTATGGGCTGGTATTAGAAACAGTAGTATATTGCTAGTTTGTATAGATAGATCATACAAACATTACAAATTTTCCGAGTTACTTACCATCATCAGACGGCATTCACGACCCTGAATTTGACCCCAACTCTGAATTAGTTGCATATAAGCTCCTAAGCCTCTCAATAACAGATTCTATATTCGAATGGCTGATTCTCGATAAGTCGCTTTTTGAGACACCAAATGGTGATAATTTTTCATTTAACATAGTTTTACTTTGTTGTACTGTTGAAAATTCTTCTAACGTATAGGGCTAAATCAATCTTGCAATGATATTATAAGAAGCAATCGGTCGACACTTTTGTTCTTCCTCTTCTTTCAGTCCTGTCTTCTTGTTTGCCCGAACAATTCATTCGATTTACTGAGCTTCCTCGGTTTCAAAAGTTTGAGTGATTGAATTTCTATCAAGAAGCAAATTACTATTGGAGATTGGTGTATCTATTCTGTTCAACGCATCATAGAACTATCAATCACCTCATTACGCTTACTTAAGTGATTTCCGATATCCAATTACATCGTGCTTTTGAAAAATGGAGCTTAATTGATCAATTGTTTATATGGTAGTATCAATGAACTGCCTTCAACAAACAACTCTCTTTCTGAAACACGAATAGACAGCTAGTTTGGTGAACAAAACTACAAGCTGAAAATAAAACTTTGCTAAGAGAATTTAGTCTAAAATCGAAAAAGTTGCCTAGAAAGTAAACCATGCACAATTACAGCAGATCGTTTGTGATTACTTTCCTAGAAAACATTTCCGAATTAAATATATCTAAAAACAGAAAAACTTTCATCATTTCTGATTTCATTTGGTACTCATTATCCGATCGTTGATAACTTCTTCATTTCACTGGGAAAATGTCTTCTTCATAGTAAAGAAATTTCGGTTTTTCCTAGGCTGAAATTCATCCCACGTTTTTCAGCTCACTGTGATTTCTACGTTGGTTCCCAAGTCAACCTTTTTTGCTAAATGTTTTTCAGCGATATCTTTGTGAACGTCTGCGCTGCAGCTATTCTCCGCCACCATCATGCACTGATATGATCTATCTCAACTAACTGATCTATCTCAAACTAACACATCGGCATTATCACTCGGACACAAATAAGTGTGTTGTCTATTATGTTCTGCATTTAGGCGAATTGCTCATATATACTCACTAGCGAAATACTTGGCGTTGCAAATCGAAAATATACTTTACTAGAGTTCCCAGTACCTAAATTACTGGGATGTGATAATGAACAGTAAGTGAACATGGTACTTCTATGTGAATATCTTTTTATAAAAAGTGAAACACAAAGTTTTCATGTTGATTCACAACTTTTCCATCATAACACTGTTTACTCATCTACTTCATTCATGCAAGCCTACTCTCCAATAATTGTACTGGTTTTCAGTGACTTTATATAGTATGTTGGCCAGACTTCACATATTTCTCTGAATCCCGGAAGCGTTTATCATGATAAAGCTGTATTTATCCTTTCTACTTCTACGAATTGCACTGCGTCTCATTAGTTAGGTCCTAATGATTAAGTTTCATTTTGAGTGTGATGTACAAATCATCTCCATCACTTCATATTGACAGGTACGTTTACAACTACATTTCGGTCTAATTATTTGTGCTTTTCTGTTTGATTGGTATACTCCACGTTCACGTGACTAGACACAGATTAACTCAGCTTTCCAGGTTGAACTCTGTTAGTTGTATTTGCTGACACCGAAACTGTTTCGTTGGTTTTAATCGAACTCTGAGCTTATTAAACATAAGTTTTCTTCTTCCGCTACCAACATCAAGCACAAATCCTGATTAATCTTGCGAAGCTTACGTGTTCATTATAAAAAAGACGTTATTTTTCTCATATTCTATCAGATGAAGAACAGAATGCGTGAGCATTGGTTATTTTTCTTACGAAGTGTAGGGAGCAATTTCCTGGTGGGCAAATTTATCATTTTCTGAATAAAAGTTTTATGCAATTTCCGTTCAGCGTGATTGTAAAAATGTTTGTTAATCTCCGTTTTCTTTGCACGAGTTTTCCATTCGAAATGATTGAAGACCAAACTTTTCAACAAATTTGGTAATCTGCAATATGCGGAAGCATTTAACAGATGCGTTTTACCGCTATCGTTGTGAGTTCAATTACCTCACAAATGTGAACTTACACTGTCACTCCTCATCTAATCGGGTAGGCACAATAAGTTGCTAATTGATAATTATTTTCCTTTTCATTTCAATACTATATTTGGTCAGGTGATAAACATAATGATGGTGTCAATTATTTTTCATACTGTCATTAATCATTACGGAATTTTCGTCTGTTTTGTTTCAACCGACTTTTTAATAAGATTTGTTTCATTTGTAGAAATATCAGTGCGGTACATATTTTAACTTGTAATATCACGCACGTGTAACTCGGTTAAGCATATTGTTTTGAGAACATTCTTTTACATTTATACATCAGAATTTAAAAACATACAACTGTAGAAAATATAAAAATATGACATTGCACTGAATGACTTCATAATGATCTGCAATGCTGTTTTTCTGTACTGGTTAGTTGTTTTAAACAACACGGTGAATTCCGTCTGTTTTCCATTTTATAGCTTTTTTTTCACACAATTCATAGTTTGGTGATAAATGTTGAGATTGCGTTGTTTACTCTTCTGTATTTTGAGCCTTTTTTGAACTGTGCCGGTAGGTGTTCAGCCAGAGAGTATGTTTGCATACTAAATCATTCATTAATAATGTTTGCATCAATATGAAATCCGTGAAGTAAATCTGTCAGAAATTTTCTACAGTGAGCATCGTTCAACAATTGTTTCGCTACTGTAACAAGGTAGTTACATTTCGAAAACGGATTTTTCTTATGTTGGCTATTACATACTAGACCGACTACTTTGGCCAATCATCAAGTGGACATAAAAGTCTCTGAGTCATTCAATTGAATATGGATCTAGTGGCAGTTGCGAAACCAGAAAAATCTTTTGGCACCCAAAAGGGGGCATATTGAACAGTAATGGACACCAACAATGTTAAAACAAAGAAAGATTTACAAGTTGGAAAAATGTCCATTCATGAAGCTTATCTGAAGAGAAGGTCATTTGAATAGCACGAATGACACATGTAGAGTGGTCGAATATCTTTCACCTGTAAACGTTGTCTTTTCGTTGTGACAAGGAAATTGTGGATCTAGGTTGTCAGAGATCTATAAAACGAGTCTTGGTAACTCTGGGAAGTTTAACTGACATGAACCTAGTCAACAGGTTAAAAAAGTTGTCGGTGCATTAAGGAACGAGTTTAAGTGAAGTGCTTACATATCAGCTTAATCATATAGTCGTTTAGTCTCCATTAACTGTTCACCACGTGCTTATCGCATACAATGACATCACTCATGACTTTAGAAATAAGTTTGTACGAAGTTATGTTCACAGAGCCTTGTTTGTTCCCTACCCCCACGTTACCTTTATCGCAAACAGAAAGCAATAACAGGTTAAAAAGAACGATTAATCAACATTTACTGTCATAGAGTTTATTTTACTTTGCTTTCATCATAAACAAATTTTTAGCCTACAACTCGCTACCTCTGTTACTATGTATTACTTCATGTAACCATTAGTTCCACTGAACTGAACAAAGCAACTTATGGTAATTATTTCTCTCATCAGTAGTGTACTGTCTATTCTAAAATGTGCAGATGATCTCGCAGAAATGCAGTCGATAGTGAATTTTGAGGGTCATTTGAAAAGAAATCATGCATCGGTGAATAACATTCCATCCAAACATTTGACAGAAAGACGGACGGGAATATAACCCTACGTTTAAAAGAGTAGGTCGCAGCTTGCAGATAAATCATGCTAATATTTTTCAAAAGCGATTTGGACACACTGAAGACAAAAGATACAAAAAATAGGCAATTCTATGGGGCCCTATTAGAAGAGTGAGGCGAAACCGTCACTAAACTGTTGACATTCGACCGAAATATCAAAAAATAATGTACGAACACAAACAGGTTATGCAATCAGTGGAACAGATGGAAGGAAATAGGACTACACTTTGTGGAAGACACAAGTGAACTACTTAGAATAAAATAACTCATTAGCTGAGACCACTGATTTCATTCACTCTGTAGAGGGTCAATAAACAGGACTATTTTCAACATATTTCCATCTTTTCCTTCTCAGATTTGCATAAATTTAGGGACGACTCGGAAATCATTGAGTCCATGGAAAATGACGGAGAATGTGGTGGAGTCAAGGACAATCGCTAGCGTTAATGACACAAACCAGGTTGGATTAACATCCTAAGTGTCCACCTACCCCCACTAGAACCAAAAGATTTATTGTGCTTTCGTCCTCATAACATAAAGTTTAAACTCAACGCAGAACTATATCGATAAAAAGATGGTGTGTCAATGGGATCCCCACTGGGACCGTCGTTTGCAGACATCTTCATAGCGAAGCTTGAGAATGACCATTTAGAAGAAGCCTTTCGTGAATTCAGTGTTTATTAGTGATATGTGGATGATATATGTATAACCAGCGAAAATGCTAACCCAAGAGATAGCATAGCCATTTTTACCTTGGCCTACATGAAATTGACACTTACACTAGAAGCTGAACGTAGCGATCAATTGGACATACTCATCCGGCGACGTGCTGATGGATCGGTTCAACGGGGAATCTATAGGAAAGCGACCTGGAATGGGCAGTAAATCCATTTCACCAGCTTTGTCCCTCCAAAGCAGAGAAGGAATCTCATAAACTGCTTGACTAATAGAGCCATGAGAATATGTACACAGGATACAGTCTCCGATGCGCTATCGTTCTTTGCACACTGTTTTTTACAAAATGGGTATCCAGAACGTGGGAAACACAATAAGATAACCCTAGCAGAAAAGAAGACAGTATTTATCTCACTACACTTCAAAGGGGATACGCTTGTCGAAACAATCATTAGGAGACTTAACACTGTTATGAATAAAACAGTCTATGTTGTTTCAACTTTACTCCAGCCTTGTGTTTACGGTAAAAGGATAAAAATGCCCGTTTCTGCGGCTTCATTTTGTGCACACTCATTTACTTGTTCCTGTGGAACTAGTCACGTGGGTATCACCACCAGAGGCTTACCTGAACGTATCCGTAAGCATCATCCAGTCTCGATTAGTAGCGGAGTCACCAAGATAAGTACAAGCGCCATTGATACACACCTCGTTGATACACATCATACAAGCAAACTGAACTTCTCTTTTCATCCGGTTTACCGAGTCAGCGGGGGTTAGTCAAAAGCTGTCAGATGCTGGATTTTGGTCGTAGCTGAAGCGATTGGAATTCGACCAAAAAATCCACCTTTATGCGCACAGAAGCGACTTGTTCAGACGTTGAAGTTGTCATAGCCAACCACCCACACAACGACCGATCAAAGCGCCATGGTTCCAGTTGCGTCATAATTGTGATCTAATCATATCAAAACGTGGTCTCAGTGTTTGCCTATAACGCATCTGACCTCGCTTGAACTTGCTATTTGTTTTTGTTCGTTTCGCCCTGACAACTCCGTTTCATGTAAATGTTATGTAATTAGCCTGGTGAAGAACAGCCGAAAATGAGCTTGTTTGCCACATTATATTTTATTGTTGAAAACTTTGGCAGTCGGTGCCAGACTGATTGACCGAGTAAGAGAGGATCACGTAGTCGCTTTTGTTTAGCTATGGCGATCGCAAAGGTTGAAGGAACGGTTTTTGAGCGTTCAAATCCGATTGAACTATTCAGACTACGATCGTCACAGTTACAAGCCGGATGTGATATTTGACCTTTTTTTAACAAGGTGGCGGAACCTGACGGATAGTGCGCTGTTTTGTACTTTTGTGTTGGTTACGATTCACCAAATAGAGCAAGAGAAATGATGCGATGCTTTCTATTGTCCTTCCACAATCAAGTCGGGCTTGTCCTCATTCAACCAACCTGTCGATTATTTTCATTAGAATAAATAATTACCTGATTGTCACGTGATTTTGCAGAATTCTATCAGGTAAATACGACACTTCACTGAAAGCGGTCTTCTTCGATGAAACTCTTATCTCTTGAGTTCATTGGGTAACTCTCATGACTGATTTCGTTTGATGTGGGATGAACAATACTCTCATACGCTAGCTGTTATCGCACTCAGGCTGACTGTCTGGTCTGATTCTTTTCTCTGATATGAAACTGATGTAGCAGCGGTCGAAACGACTCCTTCCTGATCATATAAACCAGATTAGGGTAACTATATGTCAAGTTCAGGAACCATAACAAATGCGAAACTCAATTACAGAGTTCGGTCAAACAGTGGCAGGCAGCAACTTATAGTAAACACAGAGGAAAAAGTGTGTTGCGGGAGGTTACCATATTGAATTACTCTCATCAGTCGCCAACCCCGTAGCACTTAACAAAACGCGTAGTTGGGCAACTGGACAGGTGCGTTGGAATCCAGATATCAGTTTATGTCTCAGGTTGTTAGTCACATGCTCACCCTTGAGTTGGATTTACAGAAATGCAGTCTTTTTCTCCACAATATAGTTTGCCACCTTTGGTTCTTTCTTATTACCGCAAAGTCTTCGCCAATTTTTCTAGAGAACTATTACCCACCGGCGTTTTCTAATGAGACCTATCTTCCTTCAGTCAATCTGGCCCAGTGAAATATTGTCCTCACTAATCTCCGTTTGGAAGCAAATGATGCGAATCCAGAGAATTGCAAATATTGCTCGCTTCATGTTGGTTTACGAGAAGCCAATAGTTGTAGTGTTTCATCTTGACATCTAGTTATAAGAATGGCTAAAGTGATAAACACGTATTGATCTCCACCTCAAATAATACAACCGGTTTGGGTGGACAGAATTCAGATCTTTACAAAATAATGCAAAAGAACAATCATCAAATAAAAATTAAGATATCATTCATATAATGTTTATAGACCAAAACCTCAGAAATCCTTCTGTAAAAGTGCCTTGCAAGTATTCCTAGAAATACATCCGCCAATATAGAACCCAGTGGGCTGCTCATAGCCATACCATCAAATTGTCTATAACTTACACTTTCAAACATGTACGGTGTGTTTGCCGTACACGCAAAAAATGAGATTTCTAAGAAGATCAGACAATATCTCAATTAATATACCTGTTTAATCGCAGTTAAACTTATGTCTGTATAAGTAGAACAGATCAGTGCTTGCATCAACGTATGACGGAGCACAATCCTAAGTAGTTATCAGCTATTTTGTCAAAAAAACACATTCTGACTGTAACAAGGTATCATCCATCACCGAACACATCTTAGCAACCGGTCACCAAGTTGACTGTCGAACTGTTCAAGACATTGCTACGCTATCATTACCCGAAACTGCTGGCAATCAACGATGCAATGCTAACCAGACAATATCGGTCAGTTGCGTGTACACAGACGCAGTCAATCTTTTGGCCATAAAACTGATTGTATCCTTATCACATGGACGGTCGAAACTATTTGGTTCGTTCGTTCGCCTGTGGTTGCTGTTTGCAGTTTGTATAAAACTTATTGGTTTTATGTTAGCGACTGCTGAGAGTAAATCGATATGTTAGCCTTTCTCTCGAGCAAATTTCGCTACATCTCATCAGGTACATACTGCAGTCTGTGAGTTTATATAGCAAAGTTCAATGGGCATTGTGAAGCTTAACAACAAAATCAACAACCACACGAACACTCACGCACGTTCATACACATGGTACCAGAGCAATCTTGTACTGTACCTGATGAGATGCAGCGAAATAAGCTCGAGAGATACATTGTGCAAAAAGCTGTTTCTGACTTCTCTGTCGTGTGATTATAAACTGTCCAAGTAAAAGTTGGTGATATGCAAACAATTTAGTCATATGCACCGACTACTTTTAATTAGTATTCAATAAGTTAAACAAATGAACGTTCACCATTAATACACCTCGGAGTGTAATGAAATTAGGCGTTAACATATTTGCGAAGTTCCAGTAACAAAAACAAATTATGAAGAAGTAATCACATGAAAAAAGTGTTTCCGAGGTATATTGTTCGACCACACTCATCAACAGATTGTTACATAATGCATCAATTAGTTCAAGTTCTCAAAGTAACTAATCTCCACAAAGAAAGAATTTGCTGAAAAGCTGTGTAGTAGTAGGAAGTCAAAAATGCAGGTGCTACGCAATTGTTAATCAACGCAATTTAAACAGTGAGAGGAGAGCAGGTGACATGAATCATGAGCTATGCAACGAGGTTAATGATTAGTGTTTCACAATGAGACAGTAACTACTAGCGACTCCGGAATTATGAGTGTTTTTCTAGTTTATTCGTGACTCAACCTATCTCACAATTCATAATTACGACTAATTAATGAACAACTTGTTGATCTAGATATAATGAACCTAAACCGGGATAGGGGAGTCAAGCGTACAGCATCACACCCTAGGAGGGTAATGAGAAGGATGGAACCTTAACTTGGTTGTACGTAAAGTTATCACTCAGGGGTGCATGTTGCTCATTTTCGTCATTGTTTGGCGAAAGGCATCGAGTGTTTTGCGGGCAACCTACTGGGGATAGACTAACAAAAGACTAACTGTCGGCGAAAAACCTAGAATGCATGCATGGCAGCCTCAGTCTTCTTATGGACAGTTTATTCAAAATACGTCCGATGTATTATAATGACTACGAAATACACATCAAATAATAGTGAATCAGGCAAACAATGAGAAAAGTAGCCGTATAAAGTACCTACCACGAGGGGTTAGAACAAGTGACTTACACTAAACCAGAATTCAAATATGCTGGTGAGTTAACGATGATTGCACTTCAAAAACATTTGGAAAATTGTTTACTGACATAATGGTCATTACAAATAATTCAGGAGTCTGAACACTCCTTGGTAAATATTGTCAAACATTCGTCTGTTTCAAGTGTTTGGTCAACTGAAGCTGCTTTGGTTGGTCCCAGTTGTTTGTGAAGTGTATATAGCACAGTCTTGCACATTAAACAGTCTCATTAAAATGTTGAAACGCGAACCAAAGTTGATTAACTCTGTAATGACAGTTGAAGATACTGATTGGTTCTAGTGGAAGCAAATTCTGGTCACTCAAAACTCATCAATAGCTCAACCAGATGAGAATCAAGCAGCGTTGTACAAACATTGGTGCAATCGAACGGTACCGTACAACCAATAAGAACCCCAGAAACCGTCAGGAAATAGTGCAACATCATTTAATCAAAAGTCGATATTACGGATGCATGATATGCAATAGGTCAGCCAATCAAACCAAACAAGTAACCGGTCATTAGAAATAAACATTAAACGACCAGTAGTTTTGAACACTCTTTACAGAGAAACCTCTGATTATGACTAGAACGTGGTTTTTGTTTTTAGTTTGTAGGTGGGTAGCCACGTATGGTCTGAGTCCTTACTGATAACCGGTCCCATAATCCGTCCCATCTCCCCAGGATAATTGCTGTCCAACAGTGCTAACGTGTGTTCGCAACATTGACGAGAAATATTGAATTATGTTCAGATTAATGAATCTGAAATTCGCGCGCCCCTTATTTGAAACAATGAAGTAATGAAACTTGTGAGAAAACTGACTCATCATTGCAAACATAAATTGCTGTGGTGAGGTCATCAATATAAAATCCGACGTAAGTAGAAATTATATTATAGCAGACGGAGTGAGCGTTGTTCTAAAACACCAGTTAGTTCTCAGGCTGTTAATCAGACGATCAAACAAAAGTTCAGAAAATTTGAAACCAAGTTGCTCAACGGTATCACACTCCGAACAAACTTAATGCTGGAAGTTTTCACAAGATCTGACTACAATATATTTTTCTATCTGGTGAATAAGTCAATGTGCTTTAGAGGGAATTTCAACTGAATTAAAATGAACAGCCTCGATAGATGATGCTGAACTGAATAATGTTAAAGTCGTAGACGCTGTTTGGTTAAATGTTAATTACAAGAGTGGTCCGAGTGGATCTTATTAGACTTAATTACACAACTTGGCTGACCAGTGTTCACAGAGTGCTGGAGGATTGAACGTAGAGCCAGCAAGACTGGAAATACAAGCGGGCCTGGTTTTCCGAAACGCTGAATACTAACCTGTGCATTGAGAGTACATGTGCACAGTGCTATCAACAGATTGTAGGAGAATAACATAAACACTCAAGTAAACTCATCCGTATGGACTACTCCAAGCGTTGTTTTTGTGTATGTGGGTGGCAGAATGTTTAGAATCTGTGATGATTATAGATTACCGCTGTATCGGAAAGCGTCAGACATGCTCAGTGACATCTTAGGAGTCGGAGCTTTTTAAGAAGGCTCTGTATGGCAGTACAGTATTTTATAGAATTCACCCAACAAATACCAATGAATATCATTGAATTTCAATTTTATAACACACACTATGATCAGTGCGTTTGGAGTTTATTTTAACATAATTTTCTCCCGTTTGGATCACACTTCCTGGCGGGAATAACACAAGTGACGATTGCTGAAGTGATTGCCAATTTACCAGGAGTACGCATCTAACAAGATAATATAGCCATATACGCAGATAGTGCAGAAGAGCGTGATAAGAGGTTACTGTAGGTTCTGGAACGATTCTACGGTAATAACATTTCCACAAAATCTTTTGTGTCTGTTTCAAGTAAGAGGTTCGAGTTTTCTTGTCTTCAATATATGTGACAAACGACGTAGACCGGACCCTGATCGGTACAAAGCTTTGGTTGCCATCAGTACCGGGCTTTCGTTAGTAGCATTCTTTTTGTGTATCGTCATTTACAGTTCAGTTGGCGGAAACATGAGCTTAGACTCAAAAAGATGGAGGTCCTTCAAGAGATTTGGTACAAAGTGTAATTTAAAGGCCGATGTTAGCTCTATTTTCTGTCTGAAATTATCACGCTGATTACAGACGCATCGAATATCGGCATTGGTGTTGTTTTGAGACAGGAAGGATAACCAGTCACTTGTATATCGCGATTGTTGATTGAAGCAGAGCAAGGACAAAAGAAAGCTTTAAGAGTGTTCTGGATTGCCAAAAGATTTCATACATATGTCTGCTGTTAGATTCAGAGTTGTTACAGATCATCTAGCTCTACAGTAGTTATTTGATCTGCACAAATTGGCCGCTAAATTATTGGCGGCAATGATACAGAGATGAAGTCTAATCCTAACAGCCAACAGTAATGAAATAACTAATTGTCCTGGCAAACAATGTGATATATTTTCGTGGAAACGATCAGCAACCTGCCGAAATACTGGTCACTAACAAGCTAGGAAGTAGAGTGATAGAACTTACTGACCAGCACGCTTCCTCAGTTCACCGGAGATACACTGACCAGATTCAGTTCTAAGGCAATGAAAACAAAGCAGTGGAAGATGCAAAATACCGTGTACCCGAAGAGTTCTATGTACCGGAAAGATCAGCATGATGAGTCAACGTGCTTGCAGAGGTTTCTAATAGAGAAAATATTTCAAAATAAATCTGTTCTGTTAACCGCTTATCCAAACCCCAACACAGTAGACGATCTAACAAGATTCACCCATCCTCGTTCTAAGATAGCACACCAGGATTAGATGAACATTTTCAGCGCTATATATCTCGCTATTCGCCATGTACTTCGTTCCGTACTCACCAACCAACGTACAATTTGTGGTTTTGTATGTGCCACTTACATCAGCCAATAGTAGACTGATTCCTCTAGTACTGATGTGTATTTGCGTTTTTGTCTCATAATTAACATCTGCATACTTCAAGTAGTCAAGGTCTTCCCCTTATTACTTACGCTGGAAGTTTCAATTCAGGTAACATTTCTAGGGTTAATCGAAGTCCCTAATTCCGGCTATTACAACTGTCTCCGTTGACAACCGCAGAATAGCAGTTTTGCGGGCAACATTATTGTAAATGTTTTGGATTGGACGAACTTGTCGATACGTGGTTCACCAATAATTCACTGAAGACTACAGCCCATAAAAAAAACAGACTAATCAGGATGACATTCTGGCACAGCATCGAAATGTTTATAAGTTTTATAATTGGCAAATGAGTTAAACTAGCTGTTCAAGTGTGTCACGTGTTAAAACGAATGGGCTACAGGCAGAGCAGAACCAATCAATGAGGAAACCGTGGCTCCGGAGGACGTTTTGGATTTACTCCGTTTATCGTTTCGAACATGCCCATTACGATAACGAGAATAAAGACATATAGGCAAACATATGTTTCCGATAATTCATCTTCAGACCAGTACAATTATACAAGGAGTTACTAGAGTTAGATCGAGATATCGATCAGACCTATTACAGAGAAACTGGGTCACTGGTCTGTCCGTTGGCGATGACTTGATTGGTCGCTTACATCACGCTTGTTCATTGGTTTGACCGCGCAGGTTGGCCATCGATCCGGTGGATCTGTGGCCATGGTAGTTGCAGCGCCTGAAAAAACCGTTTTTTTGATGACATAATACCGGGTCAAGCAGCTTCATTCCAACCGCCTTGGCAGTACAGAGTGTTCTAATTCGGACAGCTTTTGATGAGTTGCCTGACACGCGATATACCACGTTGAGGGCTTGATCGGTTTTCACCTGGTGCCCACCATCAATCAGATGAGCGAGGATATCACTGTTGACTGATCGTGATTCCCTGTGCCCCAGCCACAGTGGATGGTGTTCTCGGATTCAGTTTACTGCAACTTCTTATCTATGAAATAGTCAACGGAAAATGTCAGAGAATCTTTAATGGCGAGCGAACTGCAGTTTCTTTCAATTTAAGTAGAAGCATGTATTAAGCAGTATTGTTCCACGTTCTGACGGACCATTCCGGAAACTGGCTACCTGGAGTAGTTCTGTGTCTGTCTGCTGCAGGAGAAAAACTCCTGTAGGCTATCGGTAACGTTGTCCCGGGGTACCTAGACGCCCCAGCATATTCATTTTTGGAAGGGTTCTGCTCAAGTTATCCTAGGAAGTCAACATTTCCTCCTGTTCATAATCGAGTATTACTGAGCCCTATAGGCGGACAAAAATGAACGCTCTGATAGTTCTTTGAATTTATTTCATATTTCGAGCATTCAGGAACGCTTCCACCTTTGTGCAGCTGAAGATAGATCACCCAAAGGAGGACTCACAGACAGCCCTCTCCTTTTGATGCCTGTTATCTTCATTCAGCCTATCACACCCGATGTTTGTTTAGACATGTATTCAGAGGACCTTCAGACAATACATTTGACACGATCGTTGAGGTGCGATTCAACTGATTCTAATTTTTTTGTGATGAATGACTTGATGTTCCACATATTGTGCGTTTTTTTGTTTACTTATCTGAAAACGTTAACGACACGATCGACCGTAATCCATATTAGAATTTTGACTCTCAATAACCACATCAGCTTTCACCAAGATTGACTGTTTTGGAATAACCCTGCCTTAGCGCTCTATCTATCTGTGTAGCCTAATAGACACATGAAACAGTATGAAATGGGTATTCAATAGACTACTAAAATGGTGGTTTCAAGTTCCTGGTGTAGTTCCGTTGTCCAGAAGGTGGCACATGTTCTGCATAGTGATGGGCGGTTTTTACCACTGGTTCAAATGCCTCCAGCATCCGGATTTTTCTACTCGAATCTCACTATTTATAACCATACCACAGTGCACACTAGTAGCAAAAATCCGTCGTAAAAAAAGCACTTGCATATGTGAAATGAACGAAGTGCAACAACTTTCAATATTGTTATCTTATGTGACTTTGTGAATTACGCCAATGTAGGGAGAAGACAAATCACCAGATGTGTACTTTTCAGCTATCCTCATCAGTCTCACGTATGAGTTCATACAAAATGTGTCTCAACGATGTCGGTGCCCTATTCTTTGAAGTTTCGCTTCGTTAATCAGTTGATAACATGTCAGTTCATCTTAGATCGGGGCAATACCGTCTCTTTGCTAGTTAAATAGCTTAAATATCATATCTTTGTGTTTACGGATAATGTCAGGTTTCCATTTGAACTGATGGCGTAGAGATGTGAAATTCCCTTGGCCTAAAGTTAGCAGATATGCAAAAGGGAATGACCTATCGGTAGGTTTGTATCGGTATAACCTCCGCTATTCTTTACAACTACTATATCCACGACTTTGTCACGTTTCACGCACGATCACTTTTCTACGTTTTTCAATCGAACAGAAAATACACACGAATCGGAGTATAATATTTTTATCGTTTTTAGATAGATTGTTAGAGAATAATCCATCACAGCTCTGTTCGCGTTCGACTTTTACAGTTCTACCAATTCTTTCTCAGTTGCATACCAACACGATTTAGTCAAAACAATTTTTAATAGAGCCCTAGGGATCCGTACGATAGGCACGACGGGCTTATCAAGGAGACCGTGGCACAAGTGGGTATCAAGAAAAATTGTTCGATTCTCACAATAAACGAAACGACAGAATTGCCTTTTTAAGGTGTTGCAACGGAGTAGTTTTGAGAATTTCCCCATTCGAAGGAGGTCACAAGGCTGGAAACATAGATAACACGATAAGATAAGCGGTGAACACATGAATCGGACTGTCGCTAAGGAAATAAACCAGAGAAACAAATTTTTTATCTGAATCAACATGAACCGGATCCGTCTGCTTCCCGTGTTATTTACCAGTCCTCTTACAGTTGTGGTGATTAGTGCCTCAGCAAAATGAATGACGGCGTATTACAAGGAATAATTGATACACGTTGAAATGATTAGCTGAAGCGATGATGCAACGCAGCTCAACCAGAATAGCGGTAACTGATACTTCAGCTTCGTTGGCTGTTAAATATCTACTGGCGACGTTACATTTGGTCCACCCTCCAATTCATTCAGACTAGAGTTACACAATATAACTAGAGTTATTAGTTTTCAGCAAGTCGATACTTACCAATGCCTACTATCTTATGTGTAATTTAAACGAATGTCGCTGACTCACTGTGTTATTGACTATATCCTTTGTATTTCAGTTAACTTGAACATGTTTCTGTATGTTTTAGGTGCACGACTGATGAAGAGAAAGGAATCAGACACAGCTCAATACGACTTCCACGCTTATTGGTGTATTGGATCAAGGAAGCCTAATGTTTGAACATTATGAATTTCATTCAAAGGGATGCTATTTGGCACACAGTGTATTTGATTGCATCCTTGTTAGCTTTCATTAAGATCTCCCTAAAACGATGCTAATACAATGGGAAGGGAAAATGTTTAGTTATATGTAGTCAACTGGTATACTTAGCTGTTTTCAAATACTTTATGGCTGTATGTGGAAATGAAACCTTTTTATGTTAAACAAGTTTTCCACCCAATGTGCAAGAATAGTTTATTCAGTTCCGTTCTAAACATTCTTCTTGAAGTGTTCTGTGAGTTGCACATACAAAGTCGATCTTGGAAGTCCAAACTTCAAGCAATCAAGCCTTTCCTAATATCAGTAATCAAGCTTTTCCTTACCTTCTCATTCGGACGAAGTGGATAGCGAAGCATTACAGCTAATCATGACATCATCGAAAGTACCGGGTATCGTGATGAGAACAACTAGATAGTGACTAAGATAAGTTTTCTTTTTCCGATCGGCAGATTTTAAATATACAAATCGTTAAATTATGTGCCTGAGTGAACTTAAAACTGATCACTAGAGTAACGTTCAGACATGGTGTCTGTAATCAGTGACGAACTCACTGTACCCAAGCGCCAATTTAACTAGTGTGGCCAGTGAAATGTGAACATTTAGAAGAACTTCCTCTTTAAGCCATAGTAGGCGTCATGTTACCAAATCATTATGACTTGATCAACAGTGAGCGTCCATAGGTTCATCATCTGTTATCTTGAGTGCTCCATGAATAGACCGAAGGCCGTTTTATCTGTTATCTAAATAGCTAAGAGCAGTCTAAAGAGCAACGTGTGGGATAGTATCTGTTCTATTTAAACCGCTGTTCACTCATACTAACTAGTGTTCACATACTCAATCAGACATTTGGTATGAAGTGTGAGCGGCGTGAGTTGCTTTATATTACTTAATAAACAAGCACATAAAAAGGCTACTTTGAGACCATATCAGATTGCCACTAGTTTGTGCCGTCCTGAAGGGTGTGAATGGATGCTCGTATATGATTAAGCTGCAAGGTCGACAGTTTTGACTGCTGACTAAGTCTTTCAAAGTTTACTTTCGCAATGTGGCCATGGAAAACATAGTTCCTACTTATCGAAGGGAATTTCGATCGATTTACTACCGTCTGCTTGGTTTTCTGTGTAAAATGTATCAAACTACCGCTACTCATAGAAACTGCTCTATTTTTCAAGTAACAGTGGTACAGAACCTCACCTAGCATCTTTATTCCAGAATAATCTGTTAGAGCAGAGGAGTGATAACGTGTATTTGGATTACTTCTTCACAAACGTATTTACACAACAGTGATTCCGCTAACTTTACTCAAGCGAGACCAAAACTTGTTATTCTTGATAAATTCAGTTAAGTTGTTCGTAATCTCGGATAGATGAAATGAAATGGAGCAATGTTTCTGTCATCAAGATTAAAGTACTCGTCATTGTTTTTTTGGATTGGAAATTATTTGCCCCATTTTTGTCTGCGAATACTCTGACTAATGACGTTGATGTCTGGGGAATTTGACGACTAGCATTGATTACACATAACGAAATGATTGTTCAAATATTGCTCGAAGCGGTCGGTCATGGAAAATGAAAGGACACCTGAACACAACGAACTGTTCACAAACATAAATTACGTAAGTTGTGCTTGCGTTGATGCTGCACCGCCACCTGAATGAATCGGTTTCCTGAATAATCATAATGTTTCGTTTAAGATTCGAGCATAAACACATAACAGCTTCTCGATGTCAACATTTTTTTACTAAGTATAAATGAAACCAACATGTTTTATCGCAATACTAATATTTAGCGATAGACAGGATACAAGAAGAGCTAGTTGACTGTGCATGTTGCCTTCCTTAACTGTTGTACCGTAAAAGTATAGTAATAGGTTCATTCTTGATTTCAGTTATAGGGATTTTCTTGGTGAGGTAAGGCTATTAAACAGATAAATAATATCCAGTTTGACAATCCGTTTGAGTCGGCGCGAGGATTATGTTCTACAGGTAACGAGAAGTATCGGAATCTTTTCTAACCAATTGCAAAACATGGCTGCTATTCGTCCTACATTGAATTTTTCGAACCTGCAATCCTTACCACGGAGTTTTAGCCTTTTGTTAGAGAGCTTGTGCTAAATGAAATCGGTTTCATTGAAAATGAAGACAGTCGGAATACTACAAGAATGTATACACTCTGACACGAATGATGTCCATTTGATCACTCGTTTATAGTTGATTTCTGCACCATCGGAGCTCAGATCTCTAAGCATATAGTATGTCAGCATTTTTATCTTTGAGGCAACTGGCTGACCGCTTAAAATTATCTTCAGATCTATAACTTATTGCAACACCTATTCTTTTAAGATCGAACCATACATTGATTTTCAAGCAGGGCATATTCAAAGTAATACAAGGTGGCACTGAAAATTACTGGAGTAATGGCAATAAAATTCGGGCGTTTTCTGTAGATGCTGATCTTTTTATTTTGATATCGATAGTGTTAAATATTTTCGTGAATTCTGTTCTCAGTCTACTTTTCGTGCACGTACTACATGTTCCAGTTAGCGCTTGCTCACTTTAACGTCATCCGCTCCTAGCTTTACAGTTCTTACGGACAATATCAATTCCTTACGGTTTTAGCTATTAGTGTTGTGAACCAAGAACATAGATGGTATAAGATCTGATTATTGGGAAAACGAACACATGGGGTACCGATTTCAACATGTCAACAAACAAACACTCATTTGCATATAACACTGACCCCAGGATTTCGGAATTATAGCGGTTGCAAATGCCCAGTACTTGCATATAAAGTGAACCATTTCATAGTGAATTGCACTTCATTGTTTCTTCACGAATTTTCCTCCCGGTTATTTCAATATCGAAATACATGTTGGTGCCTGACTACTGGGTAATAGTGTAAGTAGGATAGTGCGATCGCTCGTTCTCACTACACTGCTGAAGGGATGAGCTACAGCGTTGTTTGGCGATTGAATCGACTTATCAGTGCCACTCTGCTAACCTCAATCACCATATGAATGACCGCACTCATAGTATACCGTTTTGGTATCCGCTGGCTGCATACTAAACCATTAATGATATGCTTGAGTTGTACTGGTTTAGAACATTATCTCCTGCCAAGCAAAACAGCTGGAGCACAGTGACCACCAGTGAAGTGGTGGACAGCTGTTTTGAACTAATTGGGTCTCATCAGCACGACGCATGCCGGATACTCGAACCCACCGTCCGTGAGTGAGTGATGGATTTTAGTCCACATGCATCCACTAGACCACGGGGTCGCGGTCATCGTGGCTAAAGGAGGCTGTTTGGATCAGTCTCCTTAGCTACTACACGTTTTTTCATCTGTAGATTGAAACAGACCAGCCGTTTTGAGTAGCGTTGATGAGACCAAACTGGGTCGAAACAAGCTTTTCATCACTCCATCAGTGGTCACTAGGACCAGCAGATTGCAAAATTCATTTCTGAACCCCTTCTGAGGCTGTGGTGGATGCTTAGTCGTTCGGAGACCATCCACAAAACGACTGATTGATTTAGCTCTTTGAGCGAAGGTTGCACAACACCTAAGGGAACTGATTCTTAGCTCTATTTTTAGCAACCTTTCCGGTATAAAAAATCCTTCTTTGATGCACATTGATTTGATTAGTCCGTATTTTGCGCTCTATTATTGTGGTTGTTTTCCTTATGTTTCACTGATGTGCAGGCCATGCGCGTGGCTTTAACGACGAGCTAATGTCCTAAACAAGTTGGCATTAGTATGCAAGTTTGAGTCTTTTCGTTTTCAGATTCAATGCTCATTAGTGATTGGAGATAATGCCTGAAACATAACCTGACCTGCTTCTTTTTCTATAGAAAAGTATTCCTATATTTTAGTATTAAACTAAACTGCCTTTTCAGGAATCTTTAGGTTTGCCATTTCAGATCTGCAGATGAAGTGAAGCAGTTGTTCAACTTTTTTCTTTGCTGTTATCTTAGACATTGGTATCACTTCAAGTCACTGTGAAAAAGCATAAATAAACACAAAGCAACACGATCTATTCGGTGTGTTTCCAAAACCACCTTATGTGCGAGACCCTAGTTTGGCAACGTCCGTCACAACGACTTCCCTACTTTGATTGGGGTTTTGTCTGTCACGTCACATTACGCACACTAGCGATATGAGGATGCAATATGGCTGTCAATGACTAGCTAGTAAATATAGCTGCGTGAGTTAGACTTCGAGCTACTAGTACCAGGGCGCATGTGGTGGCATTGTCTTAACGATGTGATTTGAGACTGACGTGGCCCGATGATCCTGTCTGAGAACAATAAGCAAGAATAAACTGCAAACAGTACATATCGCCGATAACATAACGATATTTCAACACTTTGCATTACATCATATACCACAACCATTTAATGATCAAGTGACCAACAGAGCACCGAAGAACCAGTGTGTAACCGTTGTAACAAGTAGATATTTAACAAGATCTACTATTGCGTTGCTGATTTCTCACTCCATCGTGATTCATTATCACCAAAACCGCTATAAGTCTGACCAGAAGGTACCGTGGTTTGGGCCGCAGTTCACATTGACAGTGACGTGGAATATCCTGGAAGAAGACATTTTGCTGAAAAGCTTATAAAGTAATAATAATAATAACAATAACAATAATACATGAAAAAGAAGTTCGGCAAAAGAACAAGAAATGGTATTAATGCAGGTAAGCTATGGACTGCGGCACGCTGGCACTTCGGGTGGCGTTTCTAATCGGTGGTTGGAGTGATGAGGATGACTCAACTAGGCAGGTGACATTTGCTCATTCTAGCTCAATCAAACAATCAGGGTCTTCATATGTCGTGACCACGTTTTTGCTTGGTCACCATGTGGTTTCAACCAACTGTTGGTGGTCTCAGTCAGTAATGCCCAGTACGGTAAAAGCTCAGCTGGTATACGGGGTACATAACCCAAACATAGCAAGCTGTACACCGTCATTAGTTGGTCAATTGATCGCTCATCCCTAGCGTTCCAGAATACGCACCGGCGAACGCAATCATTCCACCGATGGTTAAACACAGTAAATCTGCCAATATCTTCGTTGCAAACAGATCTCGTTTCCGGATCACAAAGCGAAACAGACCGCATAAAAGCATAAAATACCTTTCCTGTCTGCGACAACGGAACATCGTTCTGACCACACATGATGCAGGTTGTCAAAGACAACTCGTGCCTTTTCTAACCCTGCTGATACTTCAACAGCAATTATACGTGATGACGAGATTATGTTACCCAAGTATGTGATAATGTCCACCGCCTCAATTTGATTGCTTGCAATAAAGACGGCAGGGGTAGGAATGCCCCAGTCTTGAAGAAACACTTCACAACTGGAAGGTGCGAACAGCACACCATACAAACCAGGCCGGTCACTCATCTTGTCCAGCATGGTCTGCACGACTTCGATGGAGGGGCTAAGTAAGACAGTATCATCCGCATACTCCAAATCGATCAATCTAACGCCAGGAAGAAACTCAACACCGCGCTCAATGAACTCCTCAAGCGCACCCTCCAGAATATCGTCCATGACAAAACTGACGAAAACCACTAGAAGTGATGAACGCCTTAGATGGTTGTTCATAAACTTTCACCCTGCTTGCAGAAGGGGCATACAGTGTCCAAAACAGATTCACATATTTCCGTGGTATTCGCTTGCGAAGAAGACTACTCCAGGGAACGTTATGAGCAACCGAATTGAAAACAGCGTGTGGGTCTAAAAACACCACGACGGTCAGCTGTCTATAAGAGTGCTGATGTTTCAAGATCTGTCGCAAAGCGAAAATGTGATCAACGTACCGTTGATTGGATCTGAATCTTGCCTGTCCTTCATATATCTAACTTCCTCTGAGCTTAGTTATCCGATGTAATGTGGGGCCAGTGAGTAACTTGGAGGCAACTGACATTAAACTGATGCCCCTGAGGTTGTCACATTGACTTGGGACTCTCTTTTTTGAAATCAAGCATTAATGCTGACAAACACTTGTCACGAGGTATCTCTTCAGTTTCTCAAATCGTCCGAAGGAGTTTTGTCATTTCTGATGTCAACCTCTTCCAACCATCTTTGAAAGTGGAAAAAGAGAGGAGATCTAGTCTAGGAAATTTGTTACGTTTCAGTAACTTAGGATCCAGGACCACTTCTGCTTTTGACGGAGAACCGTCTGCAACGCACGAACTGACCGGTCGAGTCCAGTTGTCTACATAGTTGAAGTCAGCTGAACAGTTCCTCAAAATGTTCAGCCCACCTGTCAAATTGGCGCGATCGGCTGGTGAGTTGAACCAACTTTATCACATATAGTTTTACTTGCATTAATTCAACGGTTAGTGTAACCACGGATCAGAGAAAAATGCCTTCTGCTATTCTCAGATATAAAAGCTCGTTCCATCTCTTCTGACGTTTGACCAAGTGGTGCTCGCGGTCGTTGCGAAAAATTTTGGTCAGCTTTCGTTCAAGTTCTGGGCGGTCGTCGTCATATGCAGAACCAGGCGGGCTAGAGCGACGCTTGTCCATGAGGCTTATCGACGTGGCAGAAATGCAGTTATTTGGCAACTTCACAGCCCCTTCGGAACATCTCGCTTCACAGCAAAATTTCATAGCTTCCACGATTTTTCCCCAGTGTTAGGTAAGTCCTCTCACCTGACTGGAACTAGGCAATTTGTTCACTAGTACTTCCCGATAAACGTTCTTTGCACTCTCCTTGCTTGAATGCCAGCTTAACATCTTGCATTTAGGAGAGTATGACCTCTGGGGAAATGATCAAGCGAAATGGGCACACACAACAGCATGGTTCGAGTCCGGGTGGTTGCTCCAAAATGGACGGCACTTTTAACACAGTAGCCCAACCTGTAACTGGCTACTATATGATAGAGTTGTGTTCATGGAGGTCTTCAAGTAACACAATGCCTATTCCTTTGTTGGAATGTGGTGCTCGAAATATAAAGACCGTGAGATGCACACAGCTGCAGCAGTCTTTCGCCATTGTCAGTGCGTTGTGCCCGGACACCAAACATACCTCCCAGCCGCTTTACCCTGAAGAAATACGGCCAAGCTGAGTATTCAAATCGCCCGCCAATATGTTTATGTCTGTTTCAGAAATTTAACGGAGGAGTCGTAAAACGCATTGTTGGTAGCATCCGGACAGTCGTTCGTTGGAGCATGCGCCGATATAATGCGTTGATATACTCTAACCGGTGTATTGAGTCTGACAATACACAAGCGATTTTCCACCAGGATCCAATCAAACAAACACTGTTCTGCTCCGGAACTCAGTGTGATTCCCACCTCAACTTGACCATGAGATTCAGTTTCGGCGTCACCACAGACCCTAAGAAAGAAGCACTTGGATCGACAGTTATCCCGAGGTGAGCTCAAGTGGACAACGGTACTAGAATCGTAGACTCGCCTGTTGGGCATACAGTATACATTAAGTTCCAGACTTGATAGTATATTTGCCACAGAAGCTTGCTGACCGACTTGTCGGAGAGTACGGTCGCTGAAAAAGCTAATGTTTATCAGTTGTCTTAGCCTCAGAAAACAATTACCGTAACACCCACTTCATCGTGACAAGCAGCGGCCTCACTGCCTTTAAGCACTGCATTGTAAGTTAGTTTACTGGAAGACAGGAGTGGCTGATTTCACATTGCAGGTAATGAGGTGTACTGCTGCCAACCTCATTGTGTTAATAACCCACTTGAATTTATCAGAATGGTGAGTAGGGGTAAATTATCAACTTGCACCCTTCCTGACGGCACCTCTAACATGGTAGTAACGCATCATTATGTCCCACCCAAAGGCAACCTTTGCTGTTCGCACCTCGGCCACCATCTGGTCCAGCCCAAAGGTGCTCACGGCAAAGTCATTATCCATACAATCAAGTAATGTTTTAACAAACTGACGCAGGAAAGCGTATTTCCACGGTGTAAATAGTCACACAATAAGGATCGTTTGTGACTGAGTCTAGTTGTTATAAGAAACTGATATAATTTTAAATTATAGGCAGAAAAGCGAAATTTTACAAGATTGACTTATGGAGATTCGTTCCATATATAGCATCAGCACTAGCCACATCAAGATCACGTTCAAACAACTTAATCTGTTACATTTGTGCAAAACATACGTGCATATATCTGTCGTTATCGCCCGTAATAACACGTAACCTGCTATTGGTTTCTAAATGGTTAAGTATTTGAGAAAGATTTTCTGCAACATTATTACACGCAGATCCACTTTCCTATCGCAGGAGATTTCATTCGAAGACGGCTATTGCAAATATTTATGGTCGTTATATACTTCCACAAAAGTCGGTAGCGCACTTTCTTAACTCACCAGTTGGGGTGTTATACTCGAACAAATATCTGGAACTGTTTACTTCATTTACGGTGAAGCATTCATATAGTGAATGTGTTCTAAAGTGATGTTATGTTGGTTTTCCTCCTAACAATACAGAACCGTGATTGGTAGCAAGTGTCACATGAGGTGAGTGATTGAGAATATGTGAACCTAACTCATTAATTACGTCAAAAACCACAGATTTCGTTCTTACATTGTTTGTATTTATAACAAGGGTACAACATCTATCACATAGCTTCAATTATCATGCGTACTCATTATCATATTTCAAGCGTCCATCGGTTGATTTTTTACTCAAGACGAACAAACATCGCACTAAAGTCTTTCATGTATTTTTCCGAACAACCTTTAAACTAGCTAGTGTGAAGGTTCTCTCTGTGCGAATAACTTTTTGAATCGACAACAAAAGTGAATAGATTGGATGACGCATAAAACGAACTTTCACTGAAATACAACCGTTATATATATATATATATATATATATATATATATATATACATCAGTAACTAACATCTAATAAATAGTCATTTATCAAAATCACATAGAACAAAATCTGAAGCAAACTATGTGGGAAACCTCAACCAAACTCTCCTGCCTGTCTTTCCTACGACAGCCACCACCAGGTTTGACCTCAGTGCCAACTAAAGGACGAAGTAATTAACGATTTGTGAAAACAAGTTCTTCAGGGCTAATGAACGCTTCTGGCATGAGAATTAATCACTTTTCATTTTTGGAGTGACACTCTTGAAAAATGACTCGATTTTTGTCGTCATCTTGACTATTGTGGAAACCGTAATCGGCGCGATTAAGTTTAATACACTGAAAAAACCATGATAATACAAAGTTGTTGTGGCAAGTTTGATTTGATCTTAACGATACGCGAAGTGGCAGAATTTATCTTTCACCATGGCTTCGAAACTGGTTTCGCATAAGAACAAACGTTAGGTTCTCCACAATTTCATGCAGCGACACAGGTCACCATTGAACATGCACCATATGTCCCGGAATTGTGTACCGGCGCCAATAACCGGAGTCAAGACGAAAGATCAAAGGAACGGTCACGCCTCCCAACCGAGTCGGATAAGCGAATGAGGACAACACACAAACGAAACCACATCCAGATTAGCTGGCTGTGTGTGGTGTACAAGCGAACACGCATTCCTAGTAAGGTCGCTCGGCCCGGTCGACTCAATACTTTGGCCACCACGTTTCACGGTCAATAACATCCGGCTGTTCACACACATCTCGGTAATCCCTTCAGGGTGATAAATTTGTCCACACCGAATTGTGTGTAGCTGCTGTGGAGCAAATTGTGAGTTGACAAGAGTGTGATCCAACATTACCCATCGTGAGCAGAGTCTACCAAACAGACAGACATATACACACACATACACGCAAAACAAATTAGTCATCTCACGCCACGCAAGTCCGACATGCCCTCATCGAAATGAAAGTATCGATCCCAAACTGTCATCAGAAGCATCTAAACTCACAGTCTATACAGTCCTAGAGAAGTCAGTTTGCGAACAAACACGATACTTGTAAGAAATACTTTACACCCCTTACAATCCACCCCCCACCAGTTCGATCAGTACTCACATGTATCAACATTTTATTCTGGTTCGAGATCAAATAACCAAAACTCGTATAACGGAAATGCTTTGTACGGAATCAAACCAAACGGCCTTCACATATATATGGTTTTTCTGGACGACAGGTTTCCAGTGTACAGAGCACTTTAATCTGGGCATCATTTTTATACGAACTGTCCACGCCGATCTCTATAACGCAACGAACTGCTTTCATAAGAGATAAAGTGATCGAACAAGGCATGTTGACGAGAGGTGGAATGACACACCCCAGTGGCAAGGCGACAAAACTGAGTAGTGCCAAGCGACGCTTATCATTTTGGTAGCATGGTTATAAAACACAAATGGCATACTAGACATAAAAACACATTTCTAAACAGTGCCTCACAGTACGAAAGTAGAATGCAAGCATTTATCGGCCGGGAACAAGGCGCTGGTCATTCAGACTCATTGCTATCGTTAGAATTTGTTACGAAATGTTTCGGTGAATGTGGTGTAGAGGGATCCAATAAAGCCGATGGTTGGCTGTCCGATTTAAAGTATTAGTTCTAATGCTAGATGATTTACTACGACTTTCTTCTATCTCGTCTTAAGCTGATATTGTGACCTGAAAACGCTCACATCTTGTCACAAAACGATGAAGATTGACGTTTTCGTTTGACTCTTTAGTGGTTACCTTTATACGCTGCTGTGACATCGAATTCACAGTGGGCGTTAACCGTCTAGGCCGATGTGTTCGTGAACGTGCATGTGTGTGTGCTTTCCGCTATTCGGTTAGCAAGTTGTTCACAGATTTATCCGCGGGCCGTGAGTTACGTGCCCGCGTGGCTAGGGCTAGTGCTGCTTTCGGACGTCTTGAAAGACGTGTGTGAAAGAACCACAGCCCGAAGATTGCCACTAAGCTGCCATAAAAAGATTTCGTAGCCTCACTTGCTGTCTCCCCGAGAGAATTTTCAGAGGTACTTCTGAAGATTGGTGGATTGCCGCTGAAACCTGCTTTGCTCCAGCTGGTTCATTCCATATAGGAGCAGGAATAAATGTCACAAAAGCTTAAGGATGCCCTGGTTGCACCTATATTTAAAGGTAAGGGTATCGAAAAATATCCCGATGGCTGTCGTCGGATTATTCTACTAGTGATCGCAAATATCCTTCTGAACCAACTGGATACGGATATTTTGGAGACCAATGTTTCTGAGAAGCAGTGTGGATTTCGGGCGAGTCACGGTACGATCGACACAGTATTTGTTATTCGACAGATCCAGAAGAAGTACCGTGAACGCAACCAGCCGTTGGTTGATTTTCACTAAGGCCTCTGATGACATGAGCAGTGAAACGTTGTGGACGATGCTTGGTAAGTTTGCATGTCCAATTAAGTTCGTCAATTTTATTAGAATGTTGAATGTGGGCATGAAAATGAAGATACAATCATCTGGATTGATCGGTGATGATTATGACATTGTCAGTGGAGTGAAGCAGAGTTGTATCCTGGCCGCAACCCTATTTAATTTGCATTTGACTTCTACGCTAATAGTTACTGTTTAGGATTTGGAGGATGACATTGAGGTTAATTATCATACGGCTTAACGCCTACTGAATATTCGAAGTTTTGGTGCCCCAACCCGGCTACGATGCACATGCTTCTGTTCCTAGATGATAATACGGTAGTTGGACACAGCGTAGAGGAATTGCAGCGACTGACAGCGGCATTGCTACCGCAGCATCCAGATTTGGTTTAGATATCATTACGGGGAACCATCTGTGCCACAAGTCGTGGTGACATGACCAAATAGCATTGCCGTGATTGCGTCTACAGTCTCGGATTATTAGGTCATCAATCTACTCATAATACTTCGTCGTCGAAGAAGGAACGAACATGTTAGGCTAACGTAGGTTGTGTGAGTTATACTCGTTTATTCTTCATCCGTATCGACCAACGGCCACCGCTGTTTGGCAATTCACCTGGTTCTATTTTCAAAAACTTAGGTCACTGTATCTCTGGATGTCAACTGATAGTAACTATCTAATGCGTAACGGTTCACCATTGATGTGCTAACAAGATCTATATGTATGCTTCTCACTGAACGCTGGCCAACTCTGTGCACGACTCAGCAAACTTCCTTCGATAAATTCACGCACTGAAAATATTTGACAGGTTAATTAAATTTCCCTCTCTGATATTGAAATATTTGTCAATGAATTAAGCTGTACTAAGAGAAGAGGACGCAAGGAGGTCCACTTGGATAGAACAATGTAATCGATTGAAAAGTTTCTCACCAACTTTATTCAACCAAGATATATTCAATATTAGTTGTAGAACCATGCTCATTCGAGTTAATTGAGGAAGCCACTTTTGCGCAACAGAAGCTTGTACGCACCGGTTACTCCGTATTGATTTCTAGATACGCTAGAAAGAAAAAGCAAAACGGCTTCAATCAGCAACAGTGGTCCTCAAACCTCTTTCCATATATTTACCATATACATTAACCATGGACAAGAATGTGCAATAAAACAACTCAATTAAGATTCATCAGGCAGCTGATACCTAGAAGACGCCCATCTGCAGCCTCTTATGTTGTTTAAAAATTTCACCATGTTTACGGAATCATGTACACCAGTAGAATGATGAAATCATATGCAACGCTTGTCCCAAATCGCCTCCCAAAGTGGTTACATAACAACAGCATAGGTGTTACTTACTCTTCTACCACGCAATACCTGAAATACATGGGTCGTGCTATTCAGATAGAGAATGCTTTGGGCGTGCCCCATCGTTCAACTAATAAACGCATTTTACCTTTTGCTGAAACATTTGCGACACTGTCATAAATCTATTTTATGTATATAGACGCACATACGGCATGGCAACATAATAGTTTTTTAGTCATGAATTCACCTCCTCCGTTCAAATTGTATTTAAAATTTGGGTTGTTCTGTGTACTCACACATTCTCCAACATGTGTGATTTTTTGGTCGGTACGGTTTGCTCTGGTACCGTTTTGCCCTTCCAGATTAAAATTGACTGATAATTCGGTGACTTCCTCGGTTGGTAATCGGTTCAATCATG
The DNA here is from genome assembly GCA_014338405.1 of Paragonimus skrjabini miyazakii. Classification (NCBI taxonomy): domain Eukaryota; kingdom Metazoa; phylum Platyhelminthes; class Trematoda; order Plagiorchiida; family Troglotrematidae; genus Paragonimus; species Paragonimus skrjabini miyazakii. Next base: position 132,492 of record JTDE01000142.1, read on the forward strand.
TCATTGTCAACCATCTTTATTGCTCATCTCAAGTTTGTAACTAGCTGAATTAATACATGTCTATTTATTGTAGTATGAGCGACTCAACCGGAGAGGTCGATCGACATGCCTCTATCGATTACATCTTACATATTCTTCACGTTTTTAAGTGGTTCGCAGAACATCAACAAATCCCCTTTCAATTAGGCTTAGGCTGACAACTGATTTGTTCTTTCCTTGTGGGCAAACGCGTTGGCAACAACGTCTCGACACACTGACTGTACTCCTTCACATATATTCTTCAATGTCGAATTACGCCTGTATATGTCCTACTATAATTATTTTTTTGAACTGCGCTTGCAAATGTGATTACTCGTGTGGTGAACAGTGGCTCAGAGTCAACCATAGTTACTGATGCACATACTGAGTTGACAGAGTTAACCTGTCTGCTTTAGAGTGCTAGTGCACGACCCGTTTTCTGGGAGACTGTGAGTACCGGTAAAACAAGAACGGCAGAGTTTCTGGTTTTGCTCGAAACACACGATCTACAGTTGCTTTTCTTTGGCTGGTGGTGCCAAATTGAAACTGGTCCACCATTTTGTGTTTAAACTACAAACTAGCAAGTGAATGGGTTTCACGAGAATCTGGCTTCAGTGGGCACCGACGAATTAGTGCATGACTGTGTCTACCTTGCTGGGGGGCATCGACAGCATGCACATCGATTAATCAAACACAAGACAGGTGAGGAAGTGTCAGACACTTATCCAATGAACTACCGAACGGCACCCACTTAAGTTATCGGGTAATCATAGGGACAAGTTGGTTACAAGATCCTTTCCCAACCCTCGCTGAGGTAGTGGTGAATAATTGCTAGTTTCAGATCATGCAAATTGTGATTGAACCACTAAAGGAAAGTAACCCACGTAACTCCCAGCAACTCCAGTGGCCGTGACCATCAGGTTTAATTGACAACTGAATGAGTTGTCACTGCGTTACTTATACACGAGTACTTGCAATTGCTTGGCGTGTGTGACGAGATTCCGTACGGTTAACATAACCATCTGTGACTCTGCTGTTGAAAAACGGGACCATCTGCCTGCTAAAACCCTGACTGTCAAGTTCGTAGCCTCGGTTACTTGGCAGACGCCTTGAAAATAGTCATAGCCTGTTTATCTTATGAAATGCCATCATACAAGAGCGATGTGGGTTAGGTTGAACCAGAGGAAAAGTATAGTTTGCCCTGTCTGGTAAACTTGTTACCTAACAGTATGCTCATGGATTTACTCTCTTCAAAGGGAAAATGTACTGCTGAGCATGTAACTTATTGGAGTCAGTGGTGATTAAGCGACATATATGTTGAAAACTTTTCAAATTCCAGTGTATTCAATCTCAAGATAGCACAGTATCCATCCAGGATGTTCCGTGGATGCTAATGTGGTGTTCATATTTAACTACTTCATCCATACCTGAGGATTACTATTTTAACTGTCTACTCAAAATATGTTTCAATAATCAGAACCGAAAGCTATACCTCAGTCAGCTCAGCATTTCCATTGGTTTGCACCACTAACTTTGTAACAGCAGTGTTTCTGACACATGTTGACCGGCTAAGATGATATTCAGGAGTCTTGACCAAATATCGTTTGATTACTGTACAAAGTGTACTTTCGACAACTATGGAGATCGAAGTTACAGATGGGTAGTCGGGAATTTAGGTAAGTTGGCATATAATGTACAAATGATCGCAGCTGTCGCGTTTCCGCAGACATTTCAGTCACCCTGTATCGAAAAGAGGCACTAGGTTCAAATTTTGTTCTCACTGAAGCTCGTCAGTAGTGCATATCCCTCCCATGGTCTGGACTAGAACTCTGACCACACTTTCATGCTGCAATCCTGTTGACCGTCGTGCCATCGATCTCGTATTAGGCACGATCAAACTGTCACACCTGAACGCTCAGCCACTTTCAAAACACAAGTCCAGTGTTTCATCTCTAAAGAGGCTGGCCAGAGCGTCTATGTGAATGCGAGGGCTGCGATCAAATGTGAGTGATGCTCACCTTGATATCAAAATTGCTCTCTGCAGTGAACAGCGTTTTTTCGGCCAGTAATGTAGCTAGAATTACAGCCCTAACAGTCACATATTTTGAGTAACATCTACAAAATAATCTAAGACAATTGTATTAAGCAGACGGGTTGGCAAAAACCAGTCACTGTAAATAATGCCTGACGTACCTACTACCTGAATTTTTCTCATGCGTACACGACCGAACCTGAAGACTGTCATCGAACTAGTGTGCAGAGTATGAATGTTCAGGTATCTCTGTTGTTGCGTTTTGCAACGAGTTTGAGATCCACAGACAGTACTCGTGACTTGAATGAGTGTGGATCAGTTTTGAGACTTAAACATAGCTAGGGAATATGATTTCTAGGAAATCATTTTGCCCGAAAGAAGGGGCGATTGTTGTGAGAAAAGCCATCATCAGTAGGGCAAGAACGAAAAAATCATCTATCATCATAATTCGCAAAATGTTAAACAGATCATCGAGCATTATATAACATCTCATCCAAAACAGTAGTCAAATGTAGCCTAGCTGGAGAATGCTTATGCACATGTTTTTTTCTCCAAACAAATATCATTCCCTTTCTTAATGCTTGTATTATTTGTACGTGAATTCCGTTGCGTAACCACATACTTTGTTTGTGCAACTGAAACAATTGAACATTTGATATGGAAGGGTGATTGGATACGTACAGTTGTTTACCGGTTTTACCAATATAAACAACCAAGGTAGATAACATTAAATGTCCACAAATTCCATTGATCAATTTGAATTGTGCAGTGCATTTGTTCAGCCATTTGCCATTAAACTTAACAGAAAATGGACACTCGGTCGATGTTGAGGATTGACTGTCATGGAGACGTGCAGATCAGCTGCGTATGCTTGATCCAAATAAAAACCCAGCAAAAAGGTAAACTGATAAGCAAGAGGTTCACGTTGAGATGGTTAGTACGGTTACCACCTGTAAATTGCTTTGGCTCTTCACTGGTCAGTGATTGGTGAATTTCCTGTGCTCCACATTAGTTAGTATAGACTCTATTATAGCAACTGGCAAGCTGGTTAACGAAGCATAAATAACCATAGATACCATTACATTAAACAAATCACAGGGTGCCTTTAAATGGGTTTAAAAAAACACTTCGATTGAAACACGACTTATTGAAGATTTCTTTTGTGGATAATGTTAAGATTGTCCGATCGCTTCGAAAAGAGGGCACAGTAACCACCAGTAGACTCCAATCGACTATTTCACATTTAAGGCGTCTCTTCAAGTTGTTCTCATAAAAAAATTCCGGTAAATTGGCTAAACAACATTCTGATTACTGATAAGTAGTGACTAGTGTGGTTGAGCCTTCAGATACGACAATTCAGTTGTGGTTAATATGTAACTGGTTGGCGGCTTCCGAAAGGGATTAGCCTGTCACAATGACCGAAGCCAAAGGGCGCCTGCGCTTTAAACCATCACCACAAGTGGCTTGCGCTGCACCACTCGCAGATCCACTCACACACCACGTATCCGGTGTAAACCCGAAGGAATAAGACCAGTAGGTGTGTGATTGAGGCCTTTGTGTCCAGCTGGCCAATGCTGGTTAGCCAATTGAATGGCTAGCACGAAAAGGAAATCCTTATCTCTCG
>JTDE01000142.1:141600-162568 GCA_014338405.1 Paragonimus skrjabini miyazakii
AACAGGAACGAAACTCGGGAGACGCGCCTCTTTCAAACGGGACTGAACAGTCTCCAGGAGTGTGAATGTTGTGAATGAGTGCGAATGATGTTCAATCGATGAATTTGCGTACAGTACTAACTAAAGTGTTCTGAACTGTTCCTTTGATTGTTGATTGTAAGGCTGCCCCTTGAAAGTGGCGTTTGTGGCAGTTCGCCGAGACATTGTGCGTCCCTTCCTGGTATATCGAGCTTCAAATCTGTCTTGCCTCTCTCAAGCATCTAGGAGAAAACTTTTTTTGGATCGAGTTACACTTAATTCATATAGGTTATTGCTAGAGTGTCCCTTACCTTCAAAATGTTTTCAACATAAGAAATGAATTGGTTGTAAAACCACTCTCTGTCATGAAATTGGTAAACGCTAATGTGTGATTTATTGTTATGCAGGCATCGCAAACTGTGCGTGAACAAAGGACAAAGTTCAGAAACATCACTTTATTTAGAAAAAAGTTCCTAGTTTTTGATAGCATAAGAACAGTTCTTTCTATTAGTCGTGGAATTTGAATTACATAATTTTACGACCTGACATTACAGGGCGTATGATAAGCAAATCGAGGTTTAGGCAGAATTGAACACAAGTTGAAAGTAGGTTTGCTAGAATAACGGGCTCATGTGTGCAGCTTTTATACGATCGGTTATTAGGTGACTGCTCCAAGTGACCTGAATGGAGACATCGCCCTCAAGGTTCAAACAGGTTGTAGCAACGTGAATAAACCTAACTGACAGTGACTAACTTGAAGAAGTATGCCATGATGGCAATAGCTGTACGGTTCCCGACAGTTCCTGCAGAATTTGCATTGCTTATACGAAACACTTCACTGTTAAGCGGTGGTCCGTCTGCCAAGAGGCGCTTTTACTTTATAGGCTGCCTAATGCATTAAGCCTTTCGCTTCTGTTTAATTTGTGGTTATGAATGTTTCCGTGCATCATACAATTGTCCTCATAAGTAGTATACTACAAATAAGTTAAACTCCCGGATATGGAGCCATATCACATGGAAGGTTACATCTATACGAAACACGACAGGCTCCGTGTATGTTTGACTGGTACTAACCATCTCCGATGTTCAGCCCTTTGCGCCTATTTACCACTGTTTTCCAGATGAATTTTGAGCGTTCGTCCAGTTATCATGCTATATTCCACAGAAGGTTTGAGTACTTTATTGTCCCATTTGGTACCTGTCATACTGGCACGTTTTTGAATTTCTCCAGCCGCGCGTGCCGACGGATAAACCGCTCGCCATCACTTCAACCATCAAGAGTTAGAAACTAGTATTTTTACAACCCAAGTTGAGAACAGAACTCTTATATCTTTTTTTAAGTTGACTTGCTTTTCATCCTTCTGTCTGCAATTAACCATAATTTCCTACTACAACTAATCACCTATTTTGAACGGCAGCCATTTTTGTACAGTGAGCTGTCACGTCATATATTTTTTCTGTTCCTTTGTGTCTCTCTGGCCCACTCGAGTTCTGCCATGTTGCAGGTGTTGTTGTTCCGTGGTAATTCTAGTTTCTAGAACAACCATTTCCAGACCACAACCAGCTGTAGTTTCAAGCTAACCAGTAGTAACGGTACGGCTGCAAACACCCATGAGTTTCCCTGTTGTCCTGAAGCCGTTGATCTACCAACTGCTGTCCAGAAGTCATCCGTAATTCACCTAAATGAAAAATGTAATCGGTGCAGCACTGTCACTTTTGTGTATTGCAAACCATAAAAGTAATTGTGGCACAGAAGAAACTCTTGCTTCGGGCATCAGGCTCTAAATAATCGGTTATTTTGCGTACACGGGCATCTAACCGATGATCAATTCATACAAAGGTGTAACGGCAAATTAAACTGAGATAAACCGGACGACTCAGTTCTATCCTATTGCCACTCATCTGGTCAGCAGACACTGTGCTTGTAATGTCTCATCCACGCCAGCATTCTCCCGCCAGCGCTCAAGGTCATGGACCGATATCACGCTCTCCACAGGCTAGCGCGTGATCCGACAAACCCGGTCCAGCCTGCACGCACAGTCTCCGATACGCCCTCCCCACCTCCACCCAGCCGACAGAGAGCAAGCTCTCTTCAGTCAACATGAGGACTATCAACGCCACAATCACGAGGCCCGCGTACATCTATTGAGCAGTCACCAAGCCGGTTAACCTACAAACCTGTGAAATCCTGGCATGCATGTGACAAAGCTCACAGACGCGCAGACCAACACAATCTTCAAAGCCGTGTCTCGGATGCTGAGCATTTTGCAATGCGCCAAACTAATGAACACGAGAGCGTGGGTCACGATAAAACCCCGCAGCACGACGTCGCACCAACGTAATCTCATCCCTTCAAAACCACCAGCACACCGCCTACATCTGGGTATTGTTATCCGTACTTCTATCAACCCGGACACTGGTTAGTTTTGCACATGATCTCCCTTTTCTGTCTATTTCTAATCATTTCCACAATTATGCCTATTCTAATCCTATTCCTCATTCCCCAATTGTATATCTTTTTTGTTGTGAGTCGTTAGTGTTAGACCGCAGTTATCAGTTTATAACCCACACCCCCTACTTATCAAAGGTATTGCTTCGATCTGTAGCTTACTTTATCGTGCTAGCCGTAATCCGAAGGTATTTTCCACTTTTTCGCTAGATATCAGAGTAGCTTTGTCTCGGATCCGTCACCGCTTACAATGAAGTACGACTAACAGGAAACTGCTCTTAGAAGTACACCGATACCCACTAGGTCGGATTAATATTTGAGCTTGTAGTTCAGCCTTCGACACAGTCCTCACAAGTCTAGGTATGCCATAGGGCAAGTGAATTATTTGCCAAAAATTATAAAGAAACATTTTAGTATGTCGGTAACAGAATGAGCTATTTTTGTGTAGTTCCATTCGTTACAACTGTGTCCATATCACATTTTGACAAATCAGAACCACACTTGCCCCAATTCGAGTATACTTCATTGTCCATTGACTTGGAAACCATCAAGGGTTTGGACCACGTAAGTGAAACCAGAAGTTTTTGCTTTTGTCTATTTTGGCATCGAGACATCCAAAATAGGCCTTGGCTTTATATACGAAGTCAACCACATTTACCATCAAGAATTATCCAGTGGATTATTTTTTTATGCGTTTCCAATTGACACATCAAAACGACTGACAGCTTTCGTCCCTATAGTGCAGCTTCTTATAATATAACAATAATCGCTTTACTTTATCACGTTTTCTATCAAACTCTGTTTTGAACTATTCAGTATACTTTACAACTTACTGGCTCTTATTTTTCCATTGTTTACTAAGATATGAAATCTATACGCAAAATTGATATACATTTTTATAAAACAGAACGATAAATTGAGATATTGAACTATATGAGCTTTTAATTTGTGATGTGTCGTGGAATTTTGACAAGATGTAGTTTAGATGTTGAGAGAGAGATTGAAAATGTGGAAATTTTTTCACTGTTGTCGTGCTTTTCTCTAACTGAGAAATTAACTTATGATTCCTCATTAGTGAAGAATCACATAAAAATAAAACTTTGTGAGGATAAATATTTAGTTTCACTATTGAACGAAAAGTGACGTCGTGCATAGAACCACTAATTTATGTGTGATAAAAAGATAGAATTTGTTTTTGTAATCATTGTGGGACAAAATCATGAAGCCCTGAAGCAAAATAATAACAATGCACGCACTGTTATTAACACGAATTGTGATGAATTTCCAAAATGTAGTAACTCGTGAAAATTGTCCATTTTTGATCACGAATTTCTTTTAAAAGGACATTGAATCTTCTGAATTGATGCACGGAAATTGAACAACTAAAACAAAACATCATTAACACGTTAAACAACAAAATATGTAAACTTACTTCATTATTGAAAGATCGTTCTCTGCAGGGTAGGTGACTGATTTACTTGTAGTCTCAAAGTCCCATTCATTTTCAATTTTGGTTGGTAGTTTGATAAAACTTATGAATAAACAGTGGGAAACTGTTCATTTAGTTGAAAGTCTTGTTTTGGTTGTCGACTAGGAACAAGCATTCTAAGTGGTCTACTATCAAAGACAGCCTAACCGTGACAAATCTGTTCATAACGTTAGCGGAAACTCTAAAAAGAATTGCCGCTATACAATGTATTGTGGTGTGTTTCGTGAAGGTTATAGTCTGTTGGCTGATTACTATAGTTATGAGCCAAGAACGCGGATGACGTACGATTTCTTTATTCGGAAAACAAACACATGTGGTATCAGTTCTAACATGACAACAAACAAACACTCATTTGCATATAACACTGATCTCAGGACGTCACGGTTGTAACGGTTGCCAATGCCCAATTCCCGTATTAACCGGGAACCATTTCATGTCACACTGGATTCCAGTGTTTGTTCTGGTATTCTGACTCGGTTACCTCAAAATCCAAATATATGGTTATGACAAACTACTAAGTAGTAGTATAGTGCGACCACTGGTTCTCACTATACCATATAGCTAGCACGCATTTCTTCGCATATCTAACTTACCAGATTCTAGCGGTATCAATACTACAATGTGGGCAGCCATTCTTGGTCAGCTAGGATCTGAATGTCACTGAAAATTTCAACAGTTTGAAAAATTATGTGTCTAATTCGAATTACCAACAGAAATTACTCAATACCTTTCGTAAGTTTTTAGACGATATTAGCGATATTGCATACAGTAGTTACTTCGTGCAGGCTTTGATACCAAATTCAGCGTAACTGATGAGAATATGGTGAATCTATGGAGGTATATACTAGGGACAGGTGAAGCTTCCGTGTATTGCGGTTTGTTTCTAAGACAGGTGCACCTGTGATCTGTAACCACCGTCAGTGTGCGCAAGAAGACTATGGGTTGCAATCAATAACCTGTCTAAACATGATAGATAATATGTCCCAGTTTCTAAAAATTCCGTTAATAGAATCTAATGCAATTGCATCTGGTTGTCGATACGATTTTGCAGTATGTGGCACATGTCATTTTCAATCGAAACGTGAAATGACAGTTGACAGAAAGTATTCCATTCCAAGACAGCAGGGTGCTTAAATGTGATTTTGTTCGAGGCTGCGTGTTACTTAACAGTCTAATTGTACGATAGGGTTCACTAATTTTTGGATAAAAGTATTTTTAATCTAGTAACGATTTAAAACATTTAAATCTATAATTCCAATTGGTTCTGAGGAATTCGAATGATGGATATCTATACAGATATAAATGAATCAAACAACAAAACTCTTATAAAATACACTGTTGTAGTTGTTACTCTCGACTTCAGTCAACAAAACTTGTAGTGACAAGTTGCTTTCTATAGTTGTCCCTATGAGCAATAGAATTGGGGAAAATCAATATTTATGGTTTTGTTATCAGTGTCTTAAGTTTGCGTTTCAATTTCATGTTTTGCCTCACTCGAGCAAAGCGTAAAAGCGTATAATCACCCAGTAAAAAACCCCTCTTAGATAAATCGAGTGTTTCTTTGTGATATGAAGAATTTTAATCCTCTTCAGTCCAAACAGTGTATGATAGTGAGACTTCATCCTGAACATATTTTTAGCACACATTTGTACTATCATAGCGTGTGGGGATTACGAAATCGGCATGTAACGATGAAATGGTACAAGTCAAGACAAATAGTAATTAGGTCTACTTGATAGATGGACTAAAAGCTAATTTAAAAAAAATAGACCATTCAATTTTTCCGGGCGTATAGCAGTAGGTTTGTTTGCAGGCTGAGTTACTGTCAAGTTGACTAAATGTATGAAAGAGTTAATCAGGGATTAATCAAACACAATTAATTTTGACTACTAAAACGAAATTGTAAACACTATTTTGTTAAGGTTCAAAAACTAGTCAATATGAGCGACATGAAAAGCGAGTTGCATTTCGAGGAAGCCAGTTAGTTGTTATTTGAAGCGGTTGAAAAATATAACCAAAAATGATTTTCTCACAATTCTTTTCTTCTGAAACAGTTTTCCGTTCATTTTGCAAGTGTTCAGATTTCCAAATCAAATCACTGATACCCTGTGAGCAACCGCAGTTGAAGAGTTTCATGTCCATGATAAACTGCTGACATACCTCGGCAATTGTTTCGTAAATTCGATTTGAAGTGTTGAAGTAGTGATGAATAAGCCTAACACTAATGTAAAACTTGGATCTAAGGACTTCGAATAGCTCTAGAAATCATATTTGAGTTGAAACATCCTGTGGGAGTGATAAAGAGATGATTTCGGATTGTTTGCAGTAAGCATTTATTATTCATGAAACCGGTACACTGATTTATAGATGTACAGCCGTATTGAAAACACCAGCGTTTGCCATTAATTGATATCTATGGCGCGTAGAAAATCACGATCTGTATTCTGATTGATTCAATACAGATTAAACAACATGAGGAATAGCGAAAGATATAACTTAGAGACTGTTTGTCAAATCCTGATATGGTATCCTAAAATGACGTTGGAATGATCCGTTATTAGATTATCTATTGTGTCAGGTGTGGGATAAGCGGTGAATCGAATAGGCTTTCAGCACATCTAAGTTACTTATCTTTATATAAGTTGAATTTCAACTTGGCATAGCAATATGTATATAGTGCCCATGAACAGACATGTATGGCTTAGTCGTCTGCACTCATGTTAACTTGCAATCATTCTGCTTTTTCGGACTTGACTGTGCACATGAGTCCTTCGCACATTGTTCTACAAGGATTGCCTCCTCAGTTGGTATAAATAAATTAAATAAGTTCCCACCTAGTGGGCGTTTGTTACTAAAGGTGGGTATTGAACTACCTTCTTCCTAAATCCAGCAGAGCTGTTTCATAAAACCCGCATGACACAGCGTTATTTTAACATAACCATAATAATAGAGCCATGCGGAAACGGAAACGTCAGCAAACTGTTGGTTTATAAAAATTAACTAATATAATTGCACACGTTTTTTGTGTAGCTCAGGAAGAGAATGAATGTTTGGCATTTATTCCTCTGGCAATCGGCCTTAGACTGAGCAATCCACTGTTCAGTATTGGCTGAATAAACTCACCACGTCAACGGATCAATAGTGCTATTCCTTTTTCATCGTCAGTCTGGATCTACGTACCCTGCGACAATGTTATCCTACCTGTAGTTTAGATCTCATTTCCGATTTGTCTTAAGGCGTTCACCTTATCCAACAAGTCGATTGATCGCTATCTTTTTACACCGAACCGTCAACATATTAATCTTCACTCTAGTCGTCTACCTATATGTCATCCACTCTACTTATCCCTATATTTTTAGCATTTTCATTTGATTTGAAGAGTTTTATGAATTGGAAGTGATGCACCACCAATGAACATAATTAATGATTACATACAGGCAGCACAGATTACAGCATCTCATTGTGGGCATGCTGCACTAAACTACGAAGGACGGTCAGTGTTACCGCTCTGAGGTTTATAACCTTTTTGCGAACCCGGGTTGTCTAGACATTTGACTCCATAACATTTGATATTCCAACCGTTGTTTCCAAATGCTTCCTGCAAAAGACGATTTACGCGGGTTCTTTGCCCCTATTTTGCTTTACCAATCAGTCTAGACTTTATGTTTGTGGCGGTTGTTCAAAAATCAGGTAAATAACCTCTATTTTTGTTGCTGTTTTGGAAATCCGTACGATATGTTAGATTTACCTATCTATTTGTTTGTTTTGGCCTGTCCGTGTGGCGAGATTCACGAGACATTAAAGTGGGCTAGGATTGTGATTAGGAATAACTTAATCTATCATATCATTAATTTGTCACGCGAATTTTGTTTGTTGTTGTGACTGTTATCGAAAAACAGTCCCGCAGCACAAACAATTAAACGTATCAGTGAGAATGAACCAGGTCGAGGGAATATTTATTTTTCAAATTTGTCATACCTTGTTTGATCCTAAACAAACCACAGTTAAATTCATAATTACATAACTATCTCGCGGATATTGCATCAGCCATATATTCACAACATATTTCTCAACATTGCTCAGTGAAAATGTTTTCAACTGATGTGTTTTGTGTCCGTGAAGGTTCAGTGACCCCTGTAGTTATTGATGATCAAAACGCACTTTGAAAAAGTTTAAACGTTGTTTTGACTGTTGTTTACTTTTATAAAACTAAATTTTTGTCAGTAAGTCCGCACAACCAGAAGACAGTCATTGCAAATCGCAGTCAATTTTGGTTGTTTCCGAACTCTTGGTAAACTGACTTTAATTGCTATGTTGATATGTGAGTTATTAACGTTTTACATATTCACGGATTGTTTTTACGGCGCAGTGTACATAGGAAAAAAGTGGTGTGACCGCACAAACATAGTTTATCACTAACAGTTAGTTTCACTCGGTAGAAGCATAAAAACACTGTGCACAAGATTCGGACCAATGACCGTTCAACTCATTTCCCTAAGTGTAATTATTAAAATTTGTCTTTATAATGTTGAAATTCTAGCTCAACCGAGTTATCTGACAGTGCAGCTTGATGACATAACCTATAACACCAAGAGAACAATAGTCTATAGTCGTGTCATGCTAAGTACACGCACACAGACATGCGTGCCTGTGCAGCGGGTTCGTTTGTATAGTTCAGCATTCATGGCAGGCCAGGTTGCCTGTAATCCTGAACTTGTCCATGTCTGAATGAATTGGGTCATGCCAGCTGCCTGAATGAACAAGTGGTCTTTAGCCTGCTTACGTCCGCATGTGGCCGCCACATCCTACCGTCTTACCGTACAGTCACGTCAACTTGCTGTGGTCTGGGGATCTTACCATATACCTGTACCCTTTCTTACAGTACAATACTATTGCATCTGCCATGTGCATTTAAGATACAACCGCATAGTCTACACGTTACACTACACGAGCTACATCACTATTTGCCGTGTCGACTTACGTGCAACAACCTCGATGAAACATCGTAATATTCAGACACAAAGGCTTATTTATCTTTTTAATTTCCAATGAAATATTCACAAACGAATGTAATTAAACTTTAGTGTGTGATAATTCAGTTGTTTATCAGAGTTGCTTCGCGATAGTGTAGCCACAGTACTAATCTCAGTCGTGACGAGGATATGCATTACTGACGAAACGATGATTGAAAAGTCTGCGGAAATATGACAGCCGTAATCAACTGAGTGATGTTCAGTTTACAATAGGGCTACGTTAAATTTAGAAGGTGTGGAAATGCTATCTGCACCATACTGTGTAAATATGCGGCTGAATCCGGAATACCACACAGTAGTGCTTGACTTTGGGATCAGTAGGAAGAATGCATAATCATTTTCACCCACAACCCAGCCGACCCTGATAACGTAGAAAGGAGTACATCGTTCAAGTTGGTTCTGATTAACTCTAGCATTGCCATGAAGAAGCTTGACAATAAGGGCAGAATGGGCCAACTTACGTAGTTCTTAATAAAATTACTGCAAATCTCCGTGCGATGTTTGCAAAACGAATTGCATTCTTCCATAACATTAATGTCCAGCAATCTTTGAGTCATATTCATGTCACCGGTGTGAACCAGTGCGGTACTAGTCAAAAATAATGATTCAATGAAGAAGGTTCTGTTCATCGCACGAAGACATCATTTTTTAATAGCGGGCATGCAAAGAGTATTTGCCGAATACTTGGAATTGACTGGTTCGAGTGAACACTGAAAACCACCAGGATATGTGCTCCCTTCATCTACACACCGTAGTTGTGTAACATGCAGCTGCGATTGCAAGTAATATGGAACGACTCGAATACACGGAAACCACAGGACAGGTCTCAACGTCACAAAGAGCGAGAGCCTGAAACAACGGATGAAAACGTGTGTAAGAACTCTTAGGGAAATGGCAGTAAAGTGGCTGTTGCTGCACTACTACCAAAGATGTGGATACATATTAGCCATGAAAGCTAACGTTTGATTTCGTGATTTTTTGTTTTCATACACTGTGTAATTGATGTATAACAATGAAAAACTTCCCGAACCAGACGTTTTTATGGTCAAAACATCCTTACCATTTGTGAAGCGACATTCTGTTGGATAGTGGGATATTCACAATCAAATAAGATTACTGATGGGTAGTAGGGGATTTTGATTTTCATATAGATTGAACATGAGCATGCGAAGGCAACGGTCGAATAGAACCATCGTATCACAGTGCTTTAAAGCTCAATTGACTCATGCTGGTTAACCGTATGATAACCAACTGAGGAAACGAACCAGAAATCCTTCGAGACTAAATGTTAGACAACGTCCTCAATCGCAAGTCACAAACTAGAACAAACCATAAGGTATGAGACAGCGATATAAAGGATCACGTGATTGTGTATTTTAAATATGGTCGGGGTGAATATAAATTTAATCATCAGCTGAAAGTCAAATAAAACTTACAAACCATCCCCCAACCACAAAGTTGGGAGAAAAGAAAAGTTGTAGACCAACATTGCTCAAATTTCTGAAACCGACGGCGAGTGGTCAATCATACGACACGTATTTACGATAGTGTCAAATCAACTGGTCCACATGTTCATATGTATACAGATCTTTACATTCGTATATTCACTGCCGTATTTTTAAATCATCACAGCCAGTGAGCCCCCAGTTAACTTCCGTACCGTGCAAATGAATAAATGACCTTGCCGTTGAAACTTTCGGATGTCCGCACGGATCACACTTATGTAGCGGAACCGGTTCAAGCCTGCGTCCTTTAATCATCTAAGATCGAATGTGCAACACAGAAGACTAGCTCGACCACCATCATAATATCGTATCCTATAATTACCTGCGGTTTCACATGAGTATTTCTTACATCCCTCATCACAGCTGTTCCCAAGTTCACCCCTATTCCACTCGAAATACATCCCTTATTCACTAAAGTGGACTTATGGTCACCATGGATACGATTTCATTTATGTGCGCAGAATAATTTGCAAGAACGTTCAAACCGGACACATTAGATATTGCAGATACCGCATGTTTCCCTGATAAGGTAACAGTCATACAATAGCCTGAATCTAAAGAGGACGCTGCAGCAAAGTAGCCTCAATTCCACCTAGGTTTTGTAGGCACCGTATTCAAGACGCTCAGAGGCAATTAAAGCACTGACCAAGGAGGCTCGTAGTTCAATGTTCAAAGACAGATCTCTTAAACGATTGCAATCCAGGTTGAAGAAAACTATGCATCCATCTACGGTGTCTTGAGCTAAGCGTAAAACATTCACACAGTAAAGGTTGACGGGAAGGAATTATCTTAGTTATTTTTATGTCCAACCAAAACTGGGTTGCGCGATTGTCAAAATCATAGCCATTAGCCACAACTGATCTTATTTGTGGGTGAACAGCACAAACAATAGTCTGTGGGAGGTTGAATGATATGAAGATCAAGAAGCGTCAAATATTCGGTAAGCAACCATCTGCGTTGTATTCTTATTTAAGCATAATCCTCGTAAATTTAAACAGCGACTGTTAGTGACCCCGACAACTATGCGTTACATACGACGAGAGTTAAAACACAGCTCTGTTTCACACTAGTGACAATTTTGGACTCAGCCTTCGCTTTCGCGCTTCCCTGTGACAGTTTAATTAAATTAACGGAGTTACCGGGATAGTCAAACCTTGTCAACATCTGTTCACAATTCTTCGCTGCTCACGGAATCAAACACCTTAGTGAAATCCGCAAAAAGGGTTGATTTTACGACACTTTAAATAGAGCTGGCGAAAGATGAATATCACTGCAACTGAACAAGATAGTACACCTGTTTTTGAATAACTGAACCCCGGTTATACCTTAGCACGAAGCTAAAATTCCTCCTAGAACCGTTCCAATAAAGTTCGACAGACTGGTGTCTCTATTGCTGTCAGCGCACTGCTAAACCACCGTAAAAATAACCCGTGGCGAATGAGCGAATTTCTGTCTTCATCCAAACGAATTAAATCATTTTACGACAAGAAAGTTGCGAGATTGTCCAATCATGTTATAAAGTTGTCCTCGAAACCCATCCTCAGTTGCAGTTTTTTCGTCGTGAATTTGACCATTATCCATCCGTTTGTTCAGGACCAGTTAACCATTGTTATCCAACCATTGGTAGGCGGGCAGTTCACTAAGCTGCTAACGATTGGGAGCCTGAGTTCCATTGTGCATACCAGATACACAAGGGAAACATCTAGGTCTCAGTCCACCATTCAGGTAGAAGGCGTGATAACGGACTGAAACTCATCCTTGGTGAATCAGAACTCCTTGTGTTGTTGGCAGTCGGTTGAGCTCCACATCTACTCACTATAATCTTTTAATCGGTAGTTTTCTTAGCCTGGTACAGCTAACCAGTAAGTAGACAGTGAGAGCTATGAAATGTGATCTGCTTTTCTTCATTGTTCATCATTCTCTCGTATGATGCTTTAGATAACCGTGTAATTATCGTCTAACAGACACGATTATTTCGGGGCTAAGTACCATTAGTTTGAGAGACTGCTGCTATAATCTGTTGTTTTAAACGTTACCACGTACTTCCGTGGTGGTGGATGCAAGATCACCAAAAGGCACCTGTACACAACCAAAACTTCTCTAATTGCATAATTCCAGGTTTCTGCTGCTGACCGGTCAGTCTATATGAAAACGAGATTAGAAATATGATTTACCAAATTAGTCTTGACTAGTCTGAGATTTACATCACATTCAGCCCAAACCAACATGCAAGTTAGGTGTATGTTAAAAATTTCGAGTTGTCACACCGACAGAGTCACCCATATCAGACAGGCCAATCAGTAGAGGTCTAACAAATCACACTCTTCTGGTTATATAGGGTGGGGTTCGGAAAGGTTGGCATTTTTGGAGAAAGTAAGATTTCTGGGAAACTGCCATTCACCCGCTATCTAACGGTACAGGCTTTCTGAGTTGAAGGCTTTGGTTCGAAACATTAAACGATCTCATTTCTTGGAATGGGTGTCCTGGGAATATTCAATTATAAATCGGATCACCCTATCTACTGCATACAGCAGAGTGAATAGGCGAAAACGTACTACTGTGGACCTCTCCCATACCGTCCTTTCAAATTTACCTCACTGGCTCTTCCCGATCCCCATTTCCGGTGATTACTCCACAGCTCCCACAACAGAAGGAGCTAATCATAATAATATTGTTTCGGTACGTCCCATCTCCTCACCAGCTAGCCTCAGGCCTCCCTCGCATCTTGCTTAGACATAGAATACGAAGTAATATATGTGTTTTCAACGTTCCCATCCTAAAACAGATAGGTCAACAGGCCGCTCTCGCACGAACGCTCGACTCGTTGAATGTCGATGTCTGTTGTGATTCAGAGACTAGAATTCAGGACAGTAGTCAAAGTGTGAACCGAACAGCACCCGCACTGAATACCCGATACTGATTACACACTCCGAGTGACTCCACGGCCGCCACCGCCGCTGCCGCATTGGTAGATTGGATTCGCGTTGCAAATAGACTATGTGCTGTCCGTTCTAAACACAAAACTCTCAAAAATCTTTCCAGTGTGTCTGCTTATGCTCCAACGACATTTACTCGGATCTGGCCGCTCTCCTTCGGTCGACACATGGTTCTAATATAGTTATTTTGGCCAGAGGGACGAACACCCAGATCGGTCGCGTTCGTGAGACCGAGTCTCGTTTAGGTGGCAAGTTTGGGATAGCATCACATCGTTCGAATAATGGCGAGCGACATTTGCGGCTGTGCGCTGAGCATAGGTTATTGTTAGCCAACACTGGTTTTAGACATTGTGCACGTCATTGTTATATTTGGCTTCCTCTTATTTCCGAATCAGTCTTTGTCTCAGATAGACCACGTGGCTATTAGTTATTAGTGGCGTGACTCCATGCAGGACTGTCGTTCTTACCGAAGCGCATACTTGGATCCAGATCATGCATTGATACGTTGCCATTGCGCGTGATCCGACAAACCCGGTCCAACCTGTACGCATAGTCTCCGCTACGTCTTTCCCACCTCCACTCACACGACGGAGAGTAATCTCTCTTCCGTCAACACGAGGGCTACCAACGCCACTTGCATGACGCACGCATGCATCTACTGTGCAATCACCAAGCCGGTTCACCTACAAACATGTGATACCCAGACGTGTACACTGCGTCTCGGACGGTGAGCGCTTTACTATCTGCCAAACCAATGGATACGAGGGCGTGAGCTACGACTAAACACCGCAGCATTACGTCGTACCAACGTAATCCCGCTCCTCTAAAACCAGCAACGCCGCGTACATCTGTGTGTTGTTATCTGTACTTCTATCAATCCGGACATTGATTTATTTCATACGTGATCTCTCTTTTTTTGTCTACTTCTAATCATTTTCACGACTATGCCTATTCTAATCGTATACCTCAATTCCAAACTGTGTCGTTAATTTTAAACCATACTTATTCATATATGACCGACACACCCACCACTTACCAAGTGTTTGAATATATGTATATAAAGTATTTATAGCGGGGCACACACTCAGTGATCCAGGGGATAGACGGCCCCAGCAGGATTTCTCAACCAGCTCACGCTGGAATCCACCAAGGCCACTGCTAAGCACAGGAATTGTGTTACTAATGAATAGTTACAATTCCTGTGCTCAGCAGTTGCGTTGGTGGATCCCATCGTGAGCTGGTTGAGAAATCCTGTCGGGGCAGTCGATTCCCTGTATCATTTGGTGGATTCCATAAGAGACAGTGGGACGGTTGGGTAACTGAGTCCAAATTTGAAATTTATGAGCTTCTGGCGCGACTTCGTTGCTCAGCTGACAGAGCGCTTGAAGCGTTGAGGCATGGTGTTTCTGTCGCTGGTTCGAATCCTGCCGAAGCCCTGACTTTTCAAAGTTGGTTATGTTCTAACTTATCAAATCTGCCGAACTACTTATCAGAACACGCAGTAATTTGGTTCCAAAGACAATATTGGTGAGATTTTGCACCCGGATTCAACAAGGTTCGCCCGAACTAAGCTTCAAATGCATGTTGCCTAGCCTTTGATCTCCGAGAAATGTGCTTGGCTGTGCGGCAGACTTAATCGGCTTAAAATGAGCATGCCAAAGAGTAAACACGTACTGGGATCGCACAGCTGGGCAGCATACCGCTGAGCTTCATGAAAACAAACAGGTTTGATCTGTACACATTTCTCAGGTATGCCACAGAGTACTACTTACTCCAAGAGTCGAAGATTCAACCATCGCCTCGACCTGATTGTCAAAAGTTCATCACCGATTTATTTTCCACTGATGTGAGGACCTGTATTGCTAGAAGCATGTGTCTCATAATAACACTTACTAGATAGACGCTCTTATCAGACATCTACCGTGAAAAAACATTTCGCCTTCAATCGTGTCGTTAGTACATAATTCCACGTTTCTGTATGTAGAGCTGTGAAAGAAGTTCCTTGTTCATCTGAGAGGAACGCAGCTGAAAAATTGAGTAAACTCCCTTCTTGAGAATATCTCTCTGAACGGAGCTTCCTGTGAGCCAATTCAGTGCCACTTCTAAAACCGATATTCGTACAACTTTTTCGGCCTGGAGGTCGAGATTGAAATGTGTCCGGTGCGTCACAGCAAACAGACTATTTAGTTTAACCGTCTCATCGTTATCATGTGTTATCAATACATCAATCCTAAGTCATAGTTAAGCAATAGCCTGATTAGAAAAAAACATGACCTGGAAAAGTTAAAAAGAGCTGGTTGCATTGTGATCGAAGTCTGACAAGGAATAATGAATTGTTTTAATCGACTGACCAACTTTACTTACAGGGAATGACCAACGTTTTGAATGGCTCCCAAAGTGCAGGCTTATTAGCAACACTATGTTCACGTGTTGTACCGTCCAGTAGATCGTCCTCAAATTTTCCACTGTCTTATTTTACTCATTATCGCCAAGATAGTGAATATTTTGCAACCCTGATGACGACAAACCTTTGGGATAGTGTGCAAGTGGCTACAATAGTTAAGCAATGAAATCTTTATTCATGGGTTGTGGGTTTGATTCCAACGCAAACCTGGTGTTGACGAAATTAAATAAGATCTAAACAATCGATCATCACTTCACTATTGATGAACATGACAAAATGTTATCCTAAACTATAACACCCCGTAACTCTGTGTGTATAGGATTGTTTAAATAAGTATTGTTTTTGAAATGTGTTCCGTTGTTTCGTGATAATATTGCGAAAGCGTATGCTAAATAATTTTTACGCCCTTCTATGGACTGTATCTACCTAAAAAAAATTCGGAATCTATTATGAAATGACTGACTGTTTTCTGCTCACTTCACTCGCCGATCGGTCAGTGTAAGCATGATACTTGTCTGTCTATTACCACCAGTCCGCACCCATCCACCTTATCTCGCTACCAAACTCTTTTTTCAATCTAGCGATAAGGGGGAAAATCCGGCTATTCGAACATGCTATGCAGGTCTGTAGGACGCAATCCAGGATTGCTTATCAGACAAATCGCTTTATTCTGTACACACCCATTCTTTTATCTACTCGGCTATTATTTCGTATGGTTTACTGACGAGAGCGAACGAAATATTGTTCACGCATACAACTTACTTGGCAATTTTGGCCTAATTCGCAATCACACAGAGACAAACTGCTTCAAATTAGTCGTCAGCCTACTTACGCTTATACGTTCATATTGTACAGTCATGCTTACTTGCCGCTGCCTACGGTTTATACCATGCGGTTGTCCTTTTTGTTACAATATAACCGCATTTATATACGTGATAGAACACATTCTTTCCCATTCTAAATTATATATTGTGGTTGTTCTACACTCAGTATGACAGTTCCTAACGTCCTAATCAACAAAACCAAATCCGTTAGTTTCACATTTGTTGAGATTACGTGCAAATGAACAGAAAGGGATCATCTCGGACTTACTTGCCAATCTCACAGCTGGAAGCACTCTACGTACCTCGTTGATCGGTCTATTTTACAAGTTCGCACATAGGCTAAATGGATCAAAAATAACATGCCACCGATGTAAATTGATCGGCAACTTGTTGAAAACTAAAAGTTCCAAGAAATTACATATAGTGACCAACGAAGTTCGTGTACTGGTTGGCCAGAAGATATCGCTTGGATTAAAGCAGATCAGTCAACCAGACTGTCTCAATCCTTTTGACCGCTCCACTTGACTGTCTGGACGTGCACCCGTGTTGTAACACTGGTCAGAAACTTGGAGGGAAGATAATCGTTAGAAACATTCTTTGATTACAGTATTTTGCATTCATATTACTGTATGAAAAAGCGGTTTCTTAGATTGATAGCCCTTAGAAAGGATGATTCTCATTCACTTTTCTTCAGTGCATTTCAGTACTTTCCAGCACGGATCAAGGAAAGCTCATGCTCTTATTTTCAGTGCGTTTGTATGATAATGTTGGGAATGACCAATGAAACCGTCAAACTGATAGTCAGTAATTTTGTTAGGTGCGAACCTGATAATCTATTCCGCTCTACACATTCGCCATTCTTACTGCCTTTAGGTGTTCCTATGCTTATAGATTGTGCTTGACGTTACTACTCACTAAACGACACACGTCTTCTGTAGGATTTAAAAGAAGGAGTTAAGGACGTGAACGTAACAGTCAGCCATCTTATAAAACCCTATCCGAATACGTGGAGCTAACTACCAGCTGGCTGACAATCTACGCCATTCATATTGTATATCGTCCCTCAGTTTTCATTCCATTCAGAATCTGGAAGGATACGCGTCTGTCTCCAATGTAATATAGACATATCGTCGTTTTTATTTATCATATCAGCTGCTTGAGATCCATGTGAATGAACTGATCAAAGCTTATCGTTTACTAGCTTGAAGTGATAAAACGTCCCATTGTGCTC
This sequence comes from Paragonimus skrjabini miyazakii, assembly GCA_014338405.1. Lineage (NCBI taxonomy): Eukaryota > Metazoa > Platyhelminthes > Trematoda > Plagiorchiida > Troglotrematidae > Paragonimus > Paragonimus skrjabini miyazakii. Next base: position 159,490 of record JTDE01000142.1, read on the forward strand.
ATGTCACTATCCCATCTGTAGTCTTTCTTCTACCAATATATGTCTCCCATATTTATTGAATGCGCCGTGATCAGGATAGGACGATTTGTAACCGCTTGTAAATGTACGTGTGAAAACATACTGTGCTTGCTAAATGTTTTAAGGAATCGGGTAGACTTAACTGACAAGTCGTCATCTAGGTCTGAAATTAACTGCACCGAACGGGAAAGTCACGACACCGGAGGATGAAATTTTGACTTGAAACCAGAAACAACTAGTGGAATGTTAAAATATTCATGTCTGAAGTACTCCCTAGATGTGGTGTCGGGCAGCATATCAATTGCAGAAGCACTCGTAGTTAGATCACATCGGAAGCGCTTGCAAACTGATCACCAACTACGCCCTTAAATCCATGTCTGTAAACCATATTTCTGCAGTCTAGCACACCGGTAACTAGGTTCTCACGGTTAGGCTTGTCAAAGCGCATTCTACGTGAAATATTTAGGTCGGGTGAGTAGCAAGTGGCGTCAAGGTTAACATATTGCATTAGACTATTGAAGAAGTTTGATTTCAGTGACTGATCATTTTGTTTGGACGTGTTAGGTACGGCGTCAGATGCCAAACGTCCTTGATTCCCTGTGGACACTTCGGTACACCATAAAATGAACAAAAGAGGAATCTAGTAATTTAATGCCAATGCTCATCGGTGGCGTTGGTGGATTACAACGTGAACTCATCGAGATATCCTGCTTGGGCAGTCAATCGGCTGGATCATTTGTTGGATCCCATATGACACATTTGGTTGAGTTGGTAACTAGGTCCAAATGTGATACTTCTGACCTTCCGGCGTGGTTTCGTAGCTCAGCTGGTGGAGCATTTGCCGCTTTTGGGCATGTTGTTTCTGTCACTGGTTCGAATTCAGCCGAAGTCCAGTTTTTTTGCAATTTGGTCTCTTCTGAACCGCTTGTTGTGTCAACATTCCAAAGGATTAAGCTGTTCTTTTCTGGCCACGGTGAAAACAATTGGATTTCGATCACGCAATCCACCACTGTGCACGCAGAAATCGTTTACGTCACCCTATATTTACCATGCCCCCTGATATCCATATGATAACTCTGGAGATCATTTCGACCAACCAGGTTGCATCCCATATAATGAAAGTCGTTTGTGGATAGATCTATTTTAGTATATCAGATATGTCATTTTCAGGAGTGTATAGTCCCATTGATGATGACATGCTATTTTTACGTGTACTATCCTGCTAACTTTTGAAATCGCTAACTTCACATAGAGCATTGTTGTATACACAGCGGTGTTAACTTTGATCACAAAGTATAACAATCGATTAAAATCCTACAGGTACAATTTGAAAAGGCGTTGCTACCATTTCGCATCATGTGAAGGTAGATGTATTTTTATAGGGTCTAGTCCATCTGATCTTACAACACCATTTTTCCTCTCGCAACACGGTATGCTGCCACTTATTCCAACCTCGTTCCTATGTTTTATTGTAAAGCTTGTGTGCGTGTCCTCTTCCGCCTTGGACGCCTGATTAGTCGTGTTTACTTCACACAAAATGGTATCACTGGTATATGTACTTAGAACCAGAGCTCTCCTCGGTGTTAGTAGATTGAACATACTTGGTTCACCAGTACAGCAGGTTGCCGAATCTAAAATGTCTGGGTTGCCTGTCACAATCCTCAGTCAAAAATGTGGACGTTGTGCTGAGACTGTGTTCACTTTCGTTGTGGACGGATTGTCGATGAGTGTCACTAATGAATTTAACCATGAGGCAGGCAAGCTGTTTTTGATCTCTCACTGACAGCGTGTTAGTAACGTATGTGAGAACTTCGATTGGCTCTTCTGTACAAATAGTTGATCACTAATTCTTGGGAGTAAGTCTATTCATCAGGTTATCTGTTAATGCGGACATAGGTCCCTAATCCGGCCTTTGGAAATAAATACACAGTGAGGAGTGTCTTTTAGAACAACCGAAATGTGATTTGCACAGTAAGCAAGATAACTAATATTTTCATCAATTTTCCTTATGAAGTAAGAATTTAGAGAGCTGCACCGGTTGACTTGTTGATGATTGCCATTCTGTTTTATTACTATCACTGATAATCATGGAGCTCTAGTATTTTCATGATGATTCGGAGTGTTACTTATCTTGTCGTCATAACAGACCTTGTAGTGTTGAAAACGATTTGTTAACGTTCAACATTCGTCTGGACTTCGTAATAATCACCAAAAAAGCTCCTGATAATTACTTCACTACCACCTATGTTATCCTGCCGACTGACATTTAAACGCACAGAGAGAAGAGCGTACAGATTGGATTTAAAATACTGATGTTGTTTTTGCTGCAAAATCTAGCAAACGTGTCCAGACAGAAACATGCGACCACTGCCGTTTAATTCACAACGAAATCAGCTACAGATGACATAGTGTATACATGTGGTTGAATTATATCTGCTAAGTTCGACTGAATCTGTTGCTCACATTCATATCTTACAGAAGTGCTCTATGTAGGACATTTATGGATGTCTAAACTCCCTTCGATTGATCCTAGCTCGCTCCGTTGCATGACCCTTTGTAACCAATCGCTCGACGTTGTTGCTCTCATAGCCAGCATCCAAATATTAAATTCTGAAGTTCGCCTTTGGCCAATGATTTGAACCCACATGCCCACACACCCGTTGCTATCTTTCAATCACTCCATCCCTCATCCATGTAAATACGGCCTTCCTATTGACTGCAGTAACACTGTCATCAACTAGTCGATCTGGATTAAAAAAACGTGTGAGCACGTATGAAATAAACCAATGTCCGGATTGATAGAAGTACAGATAACAACACCCAGATGTACGCGGCGTTGCTGGTTTTAGAGGAGCAGGATTACGTTGGTTCGACGTAATGCTGCGGTGTTTAGTCGTAGCTCACGCCCTCGTGTCCATTGGTTTGGCAGATAGTAAAGCGCTCACCGTCCGAGACACGGCGTACATGTCTGGGTATCACATGTTTGTAGGTGAACCGGCTTGGTGATTGCACAGTAGATGCATGCGTGCGTCATGCAAGTGGCGTTGGTAGCCCTCGTGTT